>BLSH010527753.1:405018-420664 GCA_018402905.1 Glandirana rugosa
TGCCTGTGATAAGACATAATGATGAGGACCTGGAAAGACGACGGAAACTATGTCACCTGGTGGGGGAAGAAGAGTTTTTTGAGGTACGAAAACCAGAGGCACTGTCATGAGATTCGACCAAGAGTAGGATGGATAGGGTGGCGAGGAAGTCACAGTGGATGTTGAGATGGAGGAGGAGAGGAGAAGGAAAGAGACAGCCACAGGGGGTTCCAAGACAAGAACCTGGAGAGGAGAAGAGTTAGATGTGGAGGAGGGACCCAGTCAACTAACGGAGGGTACCGAAAGTCATAGTAGAGATACGACTACTGTGTGTTTAGATAGAGAGTTGGGGGGTCTAGAGAGGTAGACAGAGGAGTGCGTAAGAGGAGGAGGTAGAGTTGTAGGTGACACTGAAGGAGCGGTGGGATAGGTAGGATGAGAACCAGCTTAGAGTACTGTCACGGAGACCAAAAGCATGGAGTTTTTTGAGAAGAAGGGGGTGGTCCACTGTATCAAAGGCAGCAGAAAGGTCCAGGAGTAGTAATACAGAATAGTGTCCGTTGGTTTTAGAAGTTATTAAGTCTTAGTGAGTTTAAGGAGAGCAGTTTCTGTAGAGTGCTGAGGGCGAAATCCAGATTGAAGGGGATCAAGAAGTTTGTTCATGGTCAGATGGTCACTCAGTCGGTTGTAGACCAGTCTTTCGAGGAGTTTGGAGGTGAAGGGGAGTAAGGAGATGGGGCGTAGGTTGTTAATATTGGTGGGGTCCAGTGAGGGCTTTTTAAGGATAGGCGTGACTAGGGCATGTTTTAGAGAGTTTGGGAAAATGCCAGAGGAGAGGGAAAGGTTGAAAATGTGGGTTAGAGAATGTAGAATTGAGTCGGAGGGCGAGCGTAGCATTTGCGAGGGAGCAGGATCCAAGGGGCAGGTGGTTAGATGGGTGTTCAATAAAAGTTTAGCAACTTCGCTAATACTGGCAGGGTTGAATATGGAAAGTAGTGATTGTATCTGTGGACATGGGGTGTTGAGTGGGGATGGTTTGTGCGCATTGGAGATTTCCTCATGAATGTTATCAATCTTAGTTTTGAAGTGATTGGCAATCTCCTGGGCAGTGAGAGAATTAGAGGGTGGAGGTAGCGGAGGACGGAGAAGAGTGTTAAAGGTCGAGAAGAGTTGACGGGGACTGGATGATAATGTGTTAATGAGTGTGATAAAGTAGGTCTGTTTGGCAGTGTGGAGGCAGGAATAGTATTTTAGGAGGGCAGATTTGTAAGGTTTGAAGTCTTCTTGGAGCTTAGTCTTACGCCACAGACGCTCAAGAGCACGGCTATGTTTTCTAAGACTTCTGGTGTTGTCCGTTTGCCAGGGTTGTAGGGGCCGGGGCCGGGGCCTGAGTCTGCGTGTAGTAAGGGGGGCAAGCTTGTCTAGGGAGGATGACAGGGAGTTGTTGTAGACAAGTGTGGCTAGGTTGGGGCAAGACAAGGGTGAGATTGTGTCATAGAGGTGGTCATTAGCAGAGTAGAGAAGGGTTGAGGTGGCGAAGGTTTCTGCGGGTAACTGTTAGGTGGTTGAAGGGAGAAGAGGTGGAAGACAGTGAAAGAGTGAAACTGATAAGGTGGTGATCAGAGCGTGGGAGAGGATTGTTGGAAAGGTTGCACGGAGTGCACAGATAGGAGAAGATAAGGTCTAGGGTGTTGCCATTGGAGTGGGTAGGAGTCTGTATCCATTGCTTCAGGTCAAAAGATGAGGTTAGACTGAGAAGTTTAGAGGTAAGAGTAGTGATAGCATTAACAGGGATGTTGAAGTCGCCAAGAATGATTATGGGGATTTCAGAAGAGAGAAAGTGGGGTAGCCAGGCGGAGAAGTCATCTAGGAAAGTTGATGCCGGCCCAGGGGGCCGGTAGATGACGGCGACTCTTAGGGGAATAGGAGAAAATAAACGGATGCAATGTGCTTCAAAAGAGGAGAGTGTCAGAGAGGGAGGAGGGTGGAGTACCTGATAGGTGCTGCGTGGTGCAAGAAGGATTCCCACTCCACCTCCCTTCCGTCCACTTGGTCTAGGGGAGTGTGTCCAGAGAAGGCCACCATGGGAGAGGGAAGCATGAGCTGTATTGTCAGATCCATGAAGCCAAGTTTCAGTAATGGCAAGGAGGTTGAGGGAATTAGTGATAAAGAGGTCGTGGAGGGCAGTGAGTTTGTTGCAGACAGAGCGGGCATTCCAGAGGCCACAGGAGAAGGAGAGGCTGGTATTAGGAATAAGAGGAATAGAGACCAAGTTCTGTGGGTTGCGGCTGTAGGCAGAGGGTGTTGGGAGATGGGAGCGCCGGGCAAAGATGGATGATGGAGGCCCAGGGTTTGGGGATATATCACCAGAGGTTAGGAGAAGCAGGAGGGTGAGTGAGGTAATGTGGGAGTGCGATTTATATGGAGGGGCATGTCTCAGAGTACTGGTGGCTCTTTCAGTACATGGATGTAGAATGAGAAAGAGTTGGTGAGAGCAGTGATAGGGAGAGGACAGAAGGTGGGGCAAAATATAAAGGCTGAGTGGTGGAGAAGAGGGGTGAAGGTGAGAGAGTTTGAGGAGAGAGGACACAAGTGCCAGAAGGAGTGGTAGAGATTGCATGTTATAGAGTGGAAGGAGAGCTTAATAGAGAGACAGGGTCACCTGAAGGCTGTTGGGTGTTTGCAGTTTAGTTTGCTATGTATATTCGCTTTGTGCAATCGCTGAAGTGCAGAGATTGAAGTGCTGATCACTTGTAGAAAGCATCACTTCGAGAAAGCAGCCCCTGCAATGTGCTGACCCCATAAGGGTGCTCAAATTTATACTGGTATACGGGTGGGGGTGGAAGTTTGTTAATTAATCATGAGTGATTATAAGGATGCCTAGCAATCAAGTGGACCTTTCACTTAAGACAAACCAGAGATGAGCCATAAAGATAGCAGTACATAAAACTTGGGTAAGACACTACAGAGAAACAAAAACATTATAATAATGCGCATAGGGCAACAGATGGAACAGGCCACATACCATAGCAAAAATACACAGATATTAAAGTAGAGTTCAGTTGAGAGTGGACGATTGCTTCAGCTGACACATACCTGCATTTGAAATGTCCGAGCCTAATCAGTGTTTCGAAGATGATTTCCTGGTCCTCTGATGTTCAGCGATATGCACACCAGCTGTTTAGTGAAGGTGAATTTAAAACTTTCCGCACTTTTGGACTGGAATTGGGAATTCCATCCACTCATTTCTTTTTCTATTTTCAGCTCAAGCATGCAGTGGCAGCACAGTATGGGTTGAAGGGTGTGATGCTAAATCCGTCACTGCTAGAGAAAGAGATGATGGATGACCAACATGATAAATTGATCTCTAGGTACTATTCTCTCTTGATAAAGGGGTCCTCCTCACGAATGGAAAAAATTAAATTTCAATGGAGATCTGATGGCTTGGAATTAGAGGATGAGGCCTGTGAAGAGGTGGTGGGAACACAACTAAAGGGAGTGATTGCAGCAGGTGATAAACTGATTCAGCTAAAATATCTACATAGGATATATTATACACCCACTAGACTATTTAAGATGGGGAAACTTCAATCGCCAGAGTGCCAGAGGTGCGGGGGGGTTTCAGGAGATTTTTTTCATATGGTATGGGACTGCCCAAGGATACAAAATTTTTGGGGTGAAGTATGCACATTTATTGAGGAGAAGTTGGCTCTCCCCAATATTCGCAATCCCTCTAGATGTCTACTGGGTGTTTTAGAGGGCGAGGATCTCAGGGCGTCACAAAAGTCACTTTTATTTTTTTATGCCAAAAAAGCGATAGTACTTCGGTGGAAAAGTCCGGACCCTCCTGGGATGGGGACCTGGATTGACCTAATCAATAATGCTCTTCCAATGTATAAACTAAGGTACCTTGCTAGGGGTTGTCCTAAAAAATTTGATAAACTATGGGCAGGGTGGTTGAAGGTGGTGTCTGGGGATATTGGGGTATAAATAATATACTTGACAACTGTCTCTGGAGTGTGTGGAAATATAAAACGGGTAAGACTCTGTTTACATTCCAGTTACCTCATTGCTTACACACCTTTTTGGGAGAGAGCTCCCCACCAGACGTATTAGATTATTGATGTTTGATGTATGCCACAGACGAAGTCACCATAGAGGGTTGTTCACTTGTTCAGTTGGTGTTTTTAATTCTGTGAGTTTGAAAGGTTACTAAGGGGGAGGAAGGTCGGATGGAGGGAAATTCCTTTTCTCCTGTAATTCTGATGTAACTATATATTGATTGACATTGAAATATTGAATGTAGAGCTGATGTCAGATATAACTGTGTACCACTATCCCCCTTTGTTATGTAACTATGGAAAACTAATAAACTCAACTTTAAAAAAAAGAATATCAAAGGGGTCCCTGTAAATTCCCTTACATACCTCCATTTCTTTTTTTGGGGACAGAATGTGGAGATCTTTGTCCCTCAAACCCTCAATATTGCCACAAGATGCCTTGCAAGGTATCCCTACAATCTTGACAGGCATGTGGCTTGGTATGGCATGGAAAAGGGGGGGTGGGGTACATGCTCGTTGCCTCCCTTTCCTAGCCACTTAAGCTGCATGCCTGGATAAGTGTCTAATCAGAGTATTAAGGAAAATCCCACACTGTGATTTATTTTTTTAAATATTTTACTGTGACTTTTACCACTATACTGTACCATAGCTACATATTATTTAAAGGGTTTATGCCAGGGCTTGACAAATTGGCTTTGAATCTAGGAGCCAGCTAAAAAAGTTTTTTTTAGCGTAGTGTGGGTTGTCAGCGCCCAGGGTAAGGCAAGAAATGTGTGCCCCCCCCCTTACCCTAACTTGCTCACAGCAGAGAAGCCAGTCAATAACCATCGTTACATCAGGGTTATAGGCTGGCCAGAATGAATGACACTAAAAACCTGTTATGGGGGTAAACTCCTATTATGCCTAATGCATAGTGACTGCGGCATGTAAAACGCCCTCATCTGCAGCCTAATACAGCTTAAGGGTGGCCATTGGTGGGTGGCAAAAACATGTCTCTACTGCACATTTTTACCACCCAACTGCACATTTAAACAAAGCCTTAATGACACTTTAAATAAAATACAAAAAAAGGTGAAAGAAGTATTCCAGTGCTGCAATCTCCCCTACTGAGCTATTGTGTACTGACAGGGGGATGGCCATTGGCTGAAAGCCCTAATTGAGAGTCGGTCGGCTGCTGATTTTCCAGCATACTTGTCTTCCAGAAGCCAGCTGAACAGCCGGCTTCTGTTGGACCAGCTGCCATACACACGGGCCAAATGGCGGCCAGTTTTTATTGAGCTGGCTGATAGCATTCAGCCCGTGTGTACTAGGCTTGATGGTGTAATGGGTAGTGGCTCACTAGGGAAGGACAGTGCAGCAAGGTGGGGGAGATAGGAGATCCAGGAATTAATGCCACCTTAGGTCCCTTTTACACAGGCGCCCCTGCTAAGCAGAATCCGCTTGCTCAGTGGGGATCTCTCTGCTGTGCAGAGCAAACACGGACAAAGGCTGCTCTCCTCTATAGGGCAATCAGATGGAAATGGACCGCCTGTCCGCTTCCATCCGATCCGCCAGACGGATGGAAAATAGAACCACCATCTGTTGGTTGGCGGACAGGATTGGATGTCGGGTGTCCGATGACACCCGCCACTCCATAGAGGAACCTGAAGGGTCTGATCAAGTCCGCCTGAAAAAACTGACTGTTGGACCTGATCGGATTGCCCGTGTAAAAGGGGCCTCCAGATGTGTGGCTGTGGCATGGCAGGGGGAGATCGAAAAATAATCAATAATGTCAATGAAAGAAAAAAAAAAAACTTTACATCAATTCACATTATCGTTTTTGTGGGGGTGGAGGCCATTCCAGCTAGCTGCCCCACACTCCCTGTCCACTCATCATTAATGAAAGGGCACCAGGTGAAGCCAGCAAAAAAATTCACTTCTTCTCCTCCTGGGAAGTAGATGGGCGGGCAGTGAAAACAGTGCAGGCAGGGGAAACACTCAGCGTGGCCTTGGTGACTGTTTGTCACAGCCACCACAAAAGGGCACCAGTTCCCCAAACAAAACGCCTAGCTCAAGAAGGCCGGGAATTACGAGAATCAGTGAGCGCCGCGGCCTCTTGGTCTGCGCACTCGCGCACAGGGGGGTGCCGCGCGGAGACAGGACACAACTTGCAGGGCAGCCCCAGGTTGCTAAATATAGTCACCAATGCGACCTAGTGCCTGGGCGTTAGTCAAGCCCTGGTTTATGCATTTTTAATGTTGCCCTCCAACCTCTTGTCTACCATATCAATACAATGTCGGGGAACATCCATTTCCGATCCCCCATCACTTTTGGGGTCGCAGCTGCCATTCCTCGGCTACTGTAGTTGAGGTTGCAGCTAATCAAGCTTGATCTCTGCTCTATTAGCTGCAGTAGGGGTCTAATAGACCCCTGATGTCTCCAAAAAGAGGACCTGTAAACTGCCCAGTGCTACTACATTGCTTGCTACCCCCTTGTGATAACAATAAGGTTAAATTAAGAAAAAAAAGTGTAAAAATCATTACAAAAATAAAAACCATGTAAAGCACCTCTGTAACCCCTGTACACCCCAATTCAAGCATACAGCTTAGGGAGAACGCATATGGAAACATAAATTGAATCACACATGTGAGATATTGCTGCAAATGTCAGAGTGATTGCAACAATTTTGGGACCATTATTTATGGTTAAAGTGTAACTAAAGGCATTTTTTTAAAATTTTGGATAGAGAAAGGGATGGTTACAACCCTTATTAGTGATTTTGCCATTAGTGTCCCATAGGGGAGAATTCCATTCATTTCCTGCCCTATAGCCAAATGGGAAGTGAAAGGAAATCCCTTGGGGCCTCCCAGGCCACCAGAAGTAGTGTCCCCATTGGAAGATTTCCCCTCTATTACTTTTCAGATGTCAACCCAAAAAGTAGGATTTTCATGTATTTCCACTTGCAATGATATCAGTAAGAGTCCCTTCACACGGGCTTTCCGTTCAGGTGCGTCTGTCAGTTGCTCATGCAGCCCTATGGAGCGGCAGATGTCAACGGAGACATGTCCACTGACATCCACCGCTCTCCGATCCGATCCTGTCCGTGAAATAGACGGATGGAAACCCTATTTTCCATCCATCTGTAGAATCTGATCGGATGAAAACAGACATGTGGTCCGTTTTCATCCGATCTCCATAGAGGAGAGCAGCGTTCTGACAGTTCCATCTCTGCTCAGTGAGTGAAGATGGATCTGTCATCTGTCAGCTCAGCAGAGATCAGCAGAGCGATCCCCACTGAGCAAAGACGGACCCTGCACGCGGAAAGGGCCCTATACAGTGCAATAAAGAGGGTGAATCTCCCTAACGGCGACACAGACAGAAATAAGACCTGACAGATGTTCTAATCCCTCAATGTCCAAAACAAAAAAAAATGTTTGCCTTTAGTTACAATTTATCTCTAATTGTCTAATCTAATTTTCTTTGTTGCGATTTCACAGGTGTGTGCACCTTTGACATATATGGTATCTGCTCGAGGCAACCTTTATATTTTACAAATAATTGGATATAATATTGTGCTCCTTTGCACTAAAACTAATTTAGTCTCTTTCTTGGTCATTACAGCGAGCGTGAGGTCCTCATGACCGTATCCAAGGTGCAAAATGCAGAACCACGCAGGTGAATTTGTGGGCTTATATGCCCCCCGTATCAGCCAGCAACATAATCATTGGCACCAAGGACCATGCTTCCATCCAGTTCAATATTGCAGAGGTTGGAAAGACTACAGGCAGAGTAACTGACCAGTACAAGACTTACGCTATCTGTGGCAGCATTTGTATGAATGGTGAATCTCACAATGCCATTCTCAGCCTGGCAAAATCTAATGGCATTGTTTAAAGCGGTTGTCTACCCTTTAGAGGGATTTTTACCTACAGGTAAGCCTATAATACAGCTTACTTGTAGGTAAATTATATACAGCAAAAGGAACCAGCACACTGAAGTACGATATCCAATGAATTTATTCCATGCCCATAAAAATACAGCACACGCAGACGCGTTTTGGCTTGTAGCTAAAAGACGAAACGCGTCTGCTGTATTTTTATGGGCATGGAATAAATTCATTGGATATCGTACTTCAGTGTGCCGGTTCTTTTTGCTGTATATAATTTGGACTATCGGATGAGGAGGAACATCCTGAACCTGAGCACCTGACACAGGTGTGCATACTTTTATCATGAACTGAATTTTTTTGTGCTCTGGGTTTTGAGCAGTGCACCTTTGAGGTTTTTACTTGTAGGTAAAATTAATATCTCCTAAACCTGTAAGGTTTAGGAGATATTCCCCCTCCAAGCAGCTGTGGCGTCATGCTGCATGCGCTGTGATGACCCGGCAAAGGCCCGGTGCATAGCCCCGGACCTTGCCGGAAAGACGGGCTCCCGCGCCGGAGCCGCATACTCGGAAGCAAGATCTGAGGGAAGATGTCCGCTCCCTCAGAGGGGACTGAGCAGCCCGGCCGGATCTTCGTTTCAAGGTGAGTATTTCATAATGAGCTAGTATGCGGTGCATACTAGCTCATTACGCTATTGTCTTGCAGGGTTTTTTTTTTTTTTACTGGGTAGACAACTGCTTTAAAAAAAAAGCTTTAAATGAAGCATTGTAAGGAAAAATAAAATGTTGGAAAAAAAAAAGGAAAACAAATGAATTTAGTGTATTTTTTCTGAAAATATGTGTTACATAAATAGCTGTATAAGTGTGCAAGATAAAAAAATTGCAACTACCAACATTTTTTTCTCCAGGGTTTCTGCATTCAGAAAATGTATAGCTTTTTTAGGGGATTTAGGCCCCTTTCACACTGAGGCGCTTTCCTAGCGTTTTTGTGCTAAAAATAGCACTTCCAAAACGCTTCTAAAACGCTGCCCATTAATTCCAATGTACCTATTCACACTGGGGCGTCGCGCTGGCGCCGCGTTTAAAAAAGTCCTGCAAGCATGATTTTTTGTGCTTATTCTGAGCGCTAAAAATAGCGCATTAAAAACGCCCATAGACATTGAAATGAATGTAAAGCGCCCGCAAGACGCCCAGAGGTTGTGGAAAGGTCAAAATATCAGGAAGTAAACAGGATGTAATGTAGGGGGATGTGCTATTTATTTAATGCTAGTGCTTCAAAAGCGCTTGAAAAACGCCTGGGCATTAGCGCTAATTATAGCGCTAACGCGGGAATAACGCTGCAAAAACGCGGTCATAACGCTTGATGTTTTGTGCACGTTTTTCAAACGCCTCAGTGTGAAAGTAGCCAATTTCTAGCAAACAATGCAAATTTTAACATGTGTTTGAAAACGAAAAAAACTCACATTTTAAATACATGAACATTTTTTGCAATTTCTTGCATTGGTACATGTCTCTGATGGCAGCTCCCATAGATGTCAATGGGATTTGCCACCAAAATCCAGCATTCCCAAACTTTCTGCTGGGTTTGCTGAACCTCCCACAAACTGAATGTGGTCAGGTTTGCTCACCCCATAATAATCACGGTAACTGTTAAAGTATTGTTTAAAGTTATGGCTTTAAATAGCATTGGCGCTAGCAAATAGAACTGTCATTTGGTTTATCAACTAATTTATATTAAAATGTTACTGGTTTCAGAAGTGTGTGATGACCCTAAACCTAAAAAGCTATTACTCCTATCTGATATCTTGCTGCCACCTGGTGGTCAAATAGAGGAAACACAATATCATATTAAAAGGGAATTTTAAAGTGATGTTTTCTAAATCTATCTTCAAATCCCATTAAAAATGGCCTTAATGTGAACCTTCAGAATTGAAATATATATATATATACATATACATATACATATACATATACATACACAAAATCTTAACCACTTCTTTACTGGGCACTTAAATCCCCCTCCTGCCCAGACCAATTTTCAGGTTTCAGCGCTGTTGCATTTTGAATGACAATTGCGCAGTCATGCGACGCTGTACCCAAACAAAATTGATGTCCTTTTTTCCCCACAAATAGAGCTTTCTTTTGGTGGTATTTGATCACCTCTGCGGTGTTTATTTTGTGCGCTATAAACACACAAAGAGTGACGATTTTGAAAAAAGAACAATATTTTTTACTTTTTGCTCTAATAAATATCCAAAAATAAAATATAAAAAAAAATTATTCATTGGGTTTGGCCGATTTATATTCTTCTACATATTTTTGGTAAAAAAAAATCGCAATCAGCGTTTATTGATTGGTTTGCGCAAAAGTTATCGCATCTACAAACTATGGGAATTGATTTATGCCGTTTTTATTATTATTTTTTTTTTTACTAGTAATGGTGGCGATCTGCAATTTTTATCGGGACTTTGATATCGGGGTGGACATGTCGGACATTTTTGACACTTTTTTGGGACCAATGACATTTATACAGCGATCAGAAATTTAAATGTCCACTGATTACTGTATAAATGTCATTGGCAGTGAATGGGTTAACCTGCAGGGGGCAGTGAAGGGGTTAACAATGTTCCCTGGGTGTGTTCTAACTGTGGGGGGGGGGGGGGGTGGGTTGGCAGGGACATAACAGATCTAACTGATCCCAGTGACAGGGATCAGTAGATCTGCTTGTCCCCCTCTCACAGAACGGGGAACCGCCGTGTTTACATTGGCGGTTCCCCGTTCTGCAGCTCCGCAGGCGATCGCGGGTCAGGAGTGGACATCGTGTCCGCCCGACCCGCGGGCACGCCCATGCAGCGTGCGGCGCCCGCGCGCGCCGCCGTCTGTGAGTGCGCGCCGGGAGCGTGCAAAGGGGCGGACATCCACCCGGAGATTGAGATCCGTGCTGTAGCCATCTTTGGTCTATAGCGCGGATCTCAAGTAGGGTTGCCACATCATCCCTTTAATCCAGGACACATATGAATTACACAGGTTCTGAGGCTGATTAAGGTGGTAATTAAACTCACTTGGTGCCTAATCTGCATTAAATTATCTTCAGAACCTGTGTAATTCATATGCGTCCTGGATTAAAGGGATGATGTGGCAACCCTAATCTCAAGAGGTTAAAGTAAATAAATCACTAATCCTGCGCTCATGGAAATAACATATAAAAAGGTATAACCTGCTGCTATCACATCAAAATTCACATCTCATAAGCTTTAGGCCTCATACACACGGGCGTATGTTAAAAAATAAGCAAAACGTCGGGCCCGATGTCAGGGAAAAATCTGTGTGTTTTTTTTCGGCGTTATGCATCGGCGATAGTTAGCGTTAGTGAGCGTTGGCGTCAATAGGCGTTTTTAAAAAAAAAAAAATCCTCTGCTATTTCTCAACCTAAAAACGTCAGCATCAAAAACGCCGGTTAATGTTGGCACGGCGTGGGCCGCTTTGCGGCGTCGGCTTCAAAAACACCAAAAGTTACAGCCTCAGAACGCGCTGGCTGTGGGTTCTACTTTCAGCTCACTAACGCCGACGCCATCTACAAAAATGTCGGTGTTTTTATGGGGCCATTGAATAACATGGAGAACTACAAAAAACGTCCATGTGTATGAGGCCTTAAAACGATCACAGCTGTATAAACAATAAAGCCAAAGCAGCGCTCTTTGGTATATTGAACACATCCACACAGTTCAAGCTGATTACACCCTGTGACACTTCGTAGGGTTGCCACCTCATCCCTTTAAACCCAAATCCATATGAATTACAGAGGTTCTGAAGGAAATTAAATGCAGATGAGGCACCAAGTGAGTTTAATTACCACCTTAATCAGCCACAGAACAATCTGTGTAATTCATATGTGTTCGGGTTTAAAGGGATGAGGTGGCAACCCTATGTGACAGGGGAGTCCAAATGAAGCTTGCTCCACTGGATATTCTTAAGGCCCCTTTCACACGGGACTGTCTGTTTGCGGAGTCCGCTCTGCTCAGCTGGGATCGATCCACTGATCCCCGCTGAGCAGGGGGATGACAGATCCGTCTTCGCTCACTCTGCAGAGAAGGATCTGTCAGAGCCCCACTCTGCTCTGTTTAGGTCTGATGAAAACGGACCACCTGTCCGTTATCATCCAATCTGCTCCGATCAGATTCTACAGATGGGTGTAAAATAGGGTTTCCATCCGTCTGTATTTCACGGACAGGATCAGATCGGAGGGCGGTGGATGTCAGCGGACATGTCTCTGCTGACATCCGTCGCTCCACAGGGCTTCATGGAGCGCAGTTTTTCAGGAACGCCCGTGTGAAAGGGGCCTTAGGGAAATTTTAATTAGAATGAATGGGCAGCACATTCAAAGCACCTTAAAAAGCGTTTTGAAAGCGCTGCAAAACGGGAGTATTTTACTTTTTTTGGGGGGTTAAGTGACCCACTAGTAGGGTTGCCACATCCTCCCTTTAATCCAGGACACCTATTATTGTTCTGGGGACAACCCAAAATTTGGGATTTTCTTTTACTTTCAATTCTGATAATGATGGTAAACAGGATGAATAGAGAGGGTGAATTTCCCTAACGGGGGCACAGTAGGGTTGCCACATGATCCCTTTAATCCAGGACACCTATTAAATACACAGGTTCTTTGGCCGATTAAGGTGGTAATTCAACTCACTTGGTGCCTTATCTGCATTAAATTAGCCTCAGACCCTGTGCAATTCATAGGTGTCCTGGATTAAAGGGATGATGTGGCGACCCTACCCACTAGTGGCCGAAAAGCATTGCTAAAATAAGCGGCGCTTTAGCGGGAACGGCCGGCGCTTTCAGTGTGAAAGTACTCCAATAAGTGTCAACAAATTAAAATTTGGGGCAGAGTTTTGTAGACTGTAGAAAAAAAAAACTCATCTGAAAGGGCAGAAGATCCTGCTATACCTGACCAGGCTAATCATGACTCCAGAAGGGATAGACTATGCAGAGAGCCGCATAACTCCAGCCCCAAAGCCGTTTATAGAAAGTAATGCTGGGGGGTGCCAGACATGTTGTTGTAACCATGTGGTGTGGCTCCTTGCAAGCAGGAGCAGTAGCGGGGAGAGGATTTCTTGATGATGTAAAGCAGAAAGGCGTACTGAACACATGACACAACAATAACCCATTCTGCTAAGAAACCAGCAACACTGGTAAGAATGCTTCCCAGAGACTCATGGAAATGAGTTTGCTCCTATTTCTTTATCTGACCGGCCTTCTCAAGAGTTTTCAGACCAGGGGCATGCACTGAGGCACCGACAGAGGCCACATTAGGACCAGAACACTTTTTTGCAATTCAGCACTGCATCACTTTAACTGACAATTGCGCAGTCGTGCGACGTTGTACCCAAACGAAATTGGCGTCCTTTTTTCCCACAAACAGAGCTTTCTTTTGGTGGTATTTGATCACCGCTTCATTTATGATCGCCGCTATAAAAAAAAAAGAGCGACAATTTTGCAAAAAAAGAAAACAATATTTCTTACTTTTTACTATTAATACATATCCAAAAAAATATAAAAAAATATATAAAAAAAACCAAATGTATTCATCAGTTTTGGCTGATTTATATTCTTCTACATATTTGTGGTAAAAAGAAATCGCAATCTGCGTTTATTGATTAGTTTGCGCAAAAGATACCGCGTTTACAAACCATGAGACTTCATTTATGGCGTTTTTACTTTTTTTTTTTTACCGGTAATGGAGGCAATCTGCGATTTTTATTGGGACTGTGGTATTGAGGCAGACATGTCAGACATTTTTTACACTTTTTTGGGTCCATTGACATTTATACAGCGATCAGAGCTAAAAATAGCCACTGATTAATGTGTAAATGTCATTGGCAGGGAAGGGGTTAACCTGCAGGGGTCAATGAAGGGGTTAGCTGTGTTCTAACTGTGTGGGGGCTGGGCTGGCAAGGGCATGACAGATCTAACTGATCCCGGTGACAGGGATCAGTGTTATGTCCCCTGTCAGAGCGGGGAACTGACGTGTTCCCCGCTTTTCTCCTATTGTAAGCGGTCGCGGTTCGCCGGCGGACATCGAGTCCGTCCGACCTGCGGCCACACTCCTGGAGCTCGCATCGGGGCATGCTCGAGCCTTAGCCGCGCGTACCGCCGTTTATGGATGGCAATTCAGGTTATGCTGCCACCTTGCAGCAGTAAATGTACGTGACGCGGTCCGGAAGTGGTTAAAGTGGGAGGGTTTAATTTGTGCAACAGTCAGTATTATTCATACAGAAAGCAGTGATGCTGATTGCCAAGCTACAGGGTTGTGAATCAGATCTGACAATTCTGATGGTCAAGCACCCCGCAATGTTTTTATCCCACTGTAGCGCAAGCAGGCACAGCCTACATGAGAGGGGCAAGCCTTCTCTGACTACTGGAGTGCATCATCATTGCCACTCAATCACCGAGAGATGCATTAGGTGGACTGACAGGATCAAAAGAACTATGAGACTGCAGGAGCCATAGTGTCTCGTGATTTTCTTTCCTCTCCCGTCCCCTCCGCAGCCTCCGACCTCTCCTGTCCCCTCCGCAGCCTCTGACCTCCACAGCCTCTGACCTCTCCCATTCCCTCCACGGCCTCTGACCTCCGCAGCCTCGGACCTCTTCCATCCCCACTGAAGCCTCTGACTCCCGCAGACTCTGACCTCTCCCGTCCCCACCGAAGCCTCTGACTTCTGCAGCCTCTGACCTCTCCCATCTCCTCCGCAGCCTCCGACCTCTCCTGTCCCCTCCGCAGCCTCTGACCTCCACAGCCTCTGACCTCTCCCATCCCCTCCACAGCCTCTGACCTCTTCTGTCCCTTCCGCAGCCTCTGACTTCTCCTGTCCCCTCCGCAGCCTCTGACCTCTCCCATCCCCTCCGCAGCCTCTGACCTCTGCAGCCTCTGACCTCTGCAGCCTTTGATCTCTTCCATCCCCTATGCAGCCTCTGGCCTCTCCCGTCTCCTCTGCAGCCTCTGACCTCCACAGCCTCTGACCTCTCTCATCCCTTCCGCAGCCTCTGACCTTTCCCATCCCCTCCACAGCCTCTGACCTTTCCCATCCCCTCCACAGCCTCTGACCTCTCCCATCCCCTCCGCAGCCTCTGACCTCTCCCATCCCCTCCACATCCTCTGACCTCCGCAGCCTCTGACCCTTCCTGTACCATCTCCCAGCCTGTGACTATGGGATAAAACCGGAGCCACCAAGCTGGAGCCGACTGACTGAGCCCTGCATGGTGCACCTGAGAGGTCAATGACAGCGCCGGGGGGGGGTCAGTGAGGTACAGTCCTGCTCACCACTATTGGCACCCCTTCATGTTTTGCATAACTGAGTGAATGTCTTCAGAAATAAATGGAAATGTACCAAATTTATATCAGCAGGATCTTTTAATTGGAGGTCCAAAGTAATTTAACAAAGACAATTGTTATTTCAACATAGATATTGTAATTATAAAGAAAAAACAGAAAACCAGCATGTGCACTAATATTGGCACCCCTCCTTAATATTTGGTTGCACACCCTTTGGCAGCGATGACAGCCTCCAAACGTTTCTTATATCCATCGATAAGCTTCTTGCACTTCTCGGGTGGCATTTTCTCCCACACTTCCTTTGCAATATGCTCAAGCTCTTGAACATTTGCAGGGTTCCTTTCTCCAATGGCAGTTTTCAGCTCCCCCCAAAGATTTTCAATTGGATTGAGATCAGGACTCATTG
>BLSH010527753.1:436601-469341 GCA_018402905.1 Glandirana rugosa
TGTATTAACCCCCCCCCCCCCCTCCCACACACACACACACACATTGGTGGCCAGTGGCAGTGAAAGTAGAATTCCTACCTAAAGCGGGATATACAATGAGAGTTGAACCCCAAAAAATCCATACAGATTTCCCCATCCACACAGATGATGTGAATGCAGGAATGTCCCCTGCTGTGCTTTTGTATACTGACAGCTGGGGCTGCCCCCTCCCCACCCTACTACCTATGCAAGGAAGTATTTTGCATTTACAGAGTAGAATAGGGAACCTGTGGTTGCAGGAAAGAAAATTGCATCATCTGTGGCCTTCCTTAGCCCTTAATAACCATACCAGACCCAACCATACCAGACCCTCATCTAGGATTGGGATCTGATAATAGGAAGGGGTGATCACACCTCCCATACTCAAAAAGGTGGACTCTCACCTTGTCAGTGCTGCCTTCACCCAGACCAGTTCTTTGCCAATCTTCAGAATCCGGCACAACCAGCTTGACTGTGGGAAGCCAGTTGTGACTCCCTGCTTTTTCACAACCGGTTCCCCACTGCACATGTGGAGTGCTTTACTATTTATTGATTATTTAAAGCCCCTAGCATTGACACCAGTGTTCACAATCATAGCTCCCAGCACTGGCGCCAGTAACTGCAATAATAACCCCCCAGCATTGATGTCAATAAATACAGTAATAGCCTCCAGAATTGGTGTCAGTAGATGCAATGACCCCCAGCATTGGGGTCAGTAGACACAATAATAATCCCCAACACTGGTGTCATTAATAATAATAAAATGTATAATTTTTATATAGGCAGTTTGCGCAGCACATTATAATATAAAGGGGAGAGTACAATTACAATACAGAAGGAAAAGGAGGGCCATACTCATTGAGCTTACAATCTAATAATAGTAGCCACCAGCACTGGTTTCAGTACGGTTATCACCCCTGCATTGGTGCTCAGTGGCAGTTAAAGTAGAATTCCTGCCTGTCACAGTTCTGTGTACATTGATATGGTGCCGGGTTTTACCTTCTGTTTGAGCTGCTTGGGCTCCTGACAATCTGCCCTGAACCTAGGTAATATTACGCCTATTTGGATGCACTGTGTCCGCACTGGTGTGCTAGAGAGCCGCAACCTGGGGGCTGCCTTGCAGCGCAACATCCACACCCCCAGTGGCTCTGGTGAAGACCGGGTGACTCCTTAGACCCTGTGACTCTGGCACTCCTCAGTTTGCATGCGGTCACCCTGCTTCAACTCCAAAAAATAGCCACAAATATACAATCCTACAAATAAACTGAAGGCTAAATTGAAATAGCGCAGAAAAGAGAGGCTAGATATCACACACCAAATGCACCCCGTGTACCAGTGATATATCAACTACCCAAAATACACAAAAACCCACCGGTGTGCATCTGTCACCTGGCCTTAGGTGACCTGACAGTTTACATGCAGTCACACTGCTCCCACAGCTGAGAGGATCCATTGCCGGGTACACCTGGTGAGCTTTTCATTGGTCTACTAGATCTTGAGTTACAGCCCCAGGTGGTCTTACCCTCTGATCATCTCCCACCCCGCCACCCCCACTGGCCAGAGAGGGATTACTTTGACGCAGTTGGCCGGCTTAAACATGCATTGCAATGTATGTGAACTAAAAATACCTGTTTTTATGGAAAGGTTTTATGCACATTTTTTTTTTTTTCAGCAAAAATCTATTTATTAAAATATAAGTTGTTTCCATACAGAGATCACCCATTTATCAAATACAAAGTTAATAGTCGTATCTGTAGGCATAATGGAGATATATGATTTTCAATGTATAGTTTACAGCAAGAGTCTAAGGCTTATGGTTAGAGGTAATCATCATTACAAATATGATGGAACAAATAACAGTAAGTGAGTAATCCAGCATCTAATACATTTTTCATTACATCCCGTGTCATCGCTTTCTCTTCCCTTTTGTAGAATGAGAAAAATGAAATTGGGTTCCATCTTAACATCCATATTAAAGTCTGATATGAATATAAAAGGGAACCCCATTGGAAAAAGGAAAATTATTGTGGGGTTTCCCCTTAATACCAGACCTTTATGCAAGATTAGAGTCTGATATGAATCAATATGAACCCCAAGGCAGAATGTAATGTAACGCCCTGCCCTAGACAGGCTGAATGTAGTGTAGCATCCTGGTCCTTAAAAAGGGCTGCTAACAAATTTAGTTGTGCTAGGTGGTAACTAGCCTCGCTAATTGGTAGTTGGATCCACTGATTTCTGTCCTAAGCCTGAGTCCGGTGTGTAGTCTCTTTCTTCTGTCACTAGGTTGCACTGCTGCCTTTGACATTAGAATGATGGATCACGGTGAATTCAGGTTAGGAGTAAATATGTTGTCTCAGTCAATCAGCAGGAGTTTCTTTCGGCCGCTGAGCATGCTGGGATAGTCTATTTAATTGGAAAGAGTCAGGTGATTGGGGTTCTTTGCCACCTGGGCGGCTGCCTGGGTAGACATGTGTTGCATTGCTTCTGGTTGCTAGGTCAGAAGCCTGAGGCCTATCCGGGAGTACTTGGTTGCTAGGCCTGTCTGAGGCCTATCCAGGAATCCAAGCAGCAGCAGTAGGCTAGGCCTCAAGTCGGGGGCCTAACCAAGTTGAGGAGGTTCTGCCTGAGGGAGAACCGGATTGTGCCAGTGGTAAAGCAGAAGCAGTTTCCACAAAGGGAGGACCACTCTTGTTGCCAGAGGCAGGTATAGAAAGGATGGAGATCTGAAGAAGTACCAGAGCAGCCTCTTTACTAACCGGGGACGGTGAAGAAGTGGGAAAGCTTCAAGAGTCTCATCCAGGAACCCAACAGGTGGCATGGGTGCACCTTGAAGATAAGTACAGCAGGTAGCTGTGAGTCAAATCAGGGACCCAGCAGGTAGCGTGGGTGAAGTTTAAGTGTTCTACAGTGGGATACTGTGAGAAGTGAGTGAAGATCTACAGCGGCATACTGCGAGTTACGCGTGCAGATATACATTGAAGTATTGAGAGTGAAGTGTTGCTATAGGAGACAGCAGTCGTTACAAAATATAGATTGCTCCATTCAGCTTAAAGGCCCTTTTTCAGTATCGCTGTCTGCTTATTTTTGTCAGCAGAGTCTGCCAATTTGCTATTGCATTCGCTGAAGGGTATCCTGGCCCTAACCCTCATTTCTTGTTAAGAGACAATAAAACTACTGTTCATTTTTAAAAGTGACTGGTGCCCAATCATTCCATCTTGCACTACACCCACCATGCCTAGGAACCTGCACCATGAGGAGGAATGTCAGCTCTTCCAGACTCTGGAGGTCACCATTAGGCCTCTATAGGTCGGGGACATCATTACAGTCGTTTTTGGCTCTGCAGTACGCAATACAGCATGAATCTATTTTCTAGGTCTGGACAGGTTTCCCTAAACTTGGTGACAACTGTCCTTGGATATTGTGATTAGGGTCATTGCCTAGGACTTCATGTGTGCATGTGCATTGGGGTTAAGGCCATATGTTGCTGCAAGGACTGGGACTGCTCATACAGCACTCTCATATTATCTGGCTATCATCTCTATCTCCAAAAAAGGCTGCTGCCACAATAGCAAATCCAAAGCATTGGCACCAGTTACTGCAATAATAACCACCAACATTGGATTAGTGACTGCAATAATAACCCCCAGCATTGGTGTTAGTGGGGAGCTGGAAAGTGGGGTGCCACTGAGGATCTTATTTGGGAACTCTACAGAGAAGTCTGCCTGCTGGAGTCTGAGTTAGACATCTAAGCCCTGGGAAGACTGAGTACAGACCATAGGGAGAGAGATTCTAGTGACTGTTGCTGCCGTTAACCCCTGCCACAGTCAGTTAAGGTTTGCCTGGCCTGGAACATTGCTGATGGTGTACCAGTGCTGTCCACATCATGTCCTAGTACTTGGAGGACTGTGTTACGAAGCTGCTGCTAAGAGGATAGTGTTGTTGCATTTTTGTTTAGTGCCCTGGAGCAGGGGCCTAGCTACAGAGGGTGCAGGGATTGCAATTGCTACCCGGTCCCATGCTGCAGGGAGTCCGTGCGCCCCCCCATATGAAGGGCTGGTGCCAGCTTGAGCCAGCATAGGCAGCTGAGTGGGTTGTAGTACGAGTGCCCGAGTGGCTGGAGGATGGTGTGGGTAGCAGAGCTCCCTGCTCTTCCACACTGACTGCTAATCCCACAACCGCGTCTCTTCGGCTGGCTCCTCCGGTCCCTCTCTCCTAACCCATACAGCACTGTTTGGTTTAGTGTCCATCTAGCCAGAGCCCCGCCCCCTCCACTAGTCACTCAATCCACTCCTTTGTAACAGAGCCCAGCCACAGCCCTCCGGCGCACACTTCTCCTAAACATCCAGCACACAGAAGCATCGTGCTGCCCTATGAGAGCTGGCTCCCCAGAGGAAGCTGCATGCTTGTCTCTCAGCCCCAACCCCCTCCTCTTCTTGTCATACACAGATCTCCATGGGAGAGTGATGTGGACTTCCATGTCTGTGCTGCTGGCGGGAACCCAGCGGACCATGGATACATGCTTGGAGGGCAGACGGCCGCAGCACAGTATGCATCCTATTAGTGCCTGCACTACATCAACCTGACCCTACAGCTTAGTCACGGTGAGTGAAATGACTCATACCCCACTCCATCTGCCCTGGGGACAGGGCCCCCCTCTGCCCTGGGGACATGATGGTGTATACTTGCAACCAGAGACATGCATATATGGTAACAATCAAAGTGAAATGAGTGTACAATACACCTCTATCTCAACACGTTTTGTGAGCTCCGCTCGCTTCCTCAGGAGTGGATGCAGGGTATCTAAAAGACAGATTGTAATTATAAATATAACACAGGGTAGATGGTTGTGATTGGACAGAAGCTGGGGGCCTGTGTAAAGAATACCCAATCAGGAGCAAGAAAAATAAAAACAATTTTGCTTGCTCATGATTGGTTGATGGAAATCAGCAGAGCTTCACCACATTCACTAAGCTCTGGGGAAAATGAGTGCAACTGCACTTGCAAAGTGCTCAGTCTATTTGTCTTTAGTAAATCAACCCCAGTGTTGGAATAAAGTATAATTTAGAGATAAAATTCATATTGTTTTATGTATTGTTGAATGGAGGGGGGGGGGGGGGGTAAAGACTAGGAGGAGAGTAGTCAAGGGGTCCCTCATGAAGTAGAAAGGTAAGGGGAAAGGATGTGCGGAGGTGAGGTTACATAGTTGCTGATGGTGGCCGCAAGAACGAGTATCGTGATTGCGTGCCGCTGGAGGCGCGCTCACTCACTCACTGTGTTTCAGGGGGGCCTGGGAGTGGGTACGGCGGACTCGATGTCTGCCTATTACCTGCGATCACCCCCCCAGAACGACAGAACGGAGGTCAGTGTATGTAAACATGGATCTCTGTTCTGACAGAGGGGGAAGGGCTGTGATCACAGGCTTCCTGTATATGGGAGCCGTGATCACTCCCTTCCCCCCAGCCAGCCCATCCCCCATACAGTTAGAACACACTGAGGGAACACAGTTAACCCTTAGAGCGCCCCCTCCAGGTTAACCCCTTCACTGCCAATGGCATTTACACAGTAATCAGTACATTTTCATAGCACTGATCGCTGTATAACTGCCAATGGTCCCAAAGTGTCAAAATGGTCCGACATGCCCGACCCAATTTCGCAGTCCTGATAAAAATCGCAGATCGCCGCCATTACTAGTAAAATATAAAAAAAAAAAAACATAAATGAATTCTCATCATTCATAAACGCGCAATTTGCGCAAACCAATCAATAAAAGCAGATTGCGATTTTTTTTAACCAAAAATATGAGGAAGAATATAAATAAATCCTGATAAAAATCGCAGATCGCCGCCATTACTAGTAAAATATAAAAAAAAACCCCATAAATGAATTCTCATCATTCATAAACGCGCAATTTGCGCAAACCAATCAATAAAAGCAGATTGCGATTTTTTTTAACCAAAAATATGAGGAAGAATATAAATCGGCTAAAACTGATGAAAAAAAACGTTTTTTTATATATTTTTTTTGGATTTGTATTTTAGCAAAAAGTAAGAAATATTGTTTTTTTTTGCAAAATTGTCACTCTTCTTTTGTTTATAGCGGTGGTCAGAAATGACGCAGAGGGGATCAAATACCACCAAAAGAAAGCTCTATTTGTGAGAAAAGAAAGGACGCAAATTTTGTTTGGATACAACGTCGCACGACAGCGCAATTGTCAGTTAAAGCGACGCAGCGCCAAATCGCAAAAAGTGGTCTGGTCCTAAACTGGGAAATCCTTCCGGGCTGAAGTGGTTAATAGTACATTGTATACCCCTGTATATTGATAGTTAAATAGAGGTTAGGGGAGGAGGCCGAATGGGAGGTGAGGAGGAGAAGAAAATAGGGAATAGATCTAATGCCCCGTGCACACGATCCGAAAATCGGACGACAGATCATCCGTTTTTTTTCGCATGCTAATCTCAGATCAAATCGGAAGAGTTTACTTTAGTCACGAAAATTCTCGCACAACAGAATAAAAACCCGGAAGCGATGTGATGTGTTGCAGTGTATTTGTATTGCATTTTTGAACGACAGCTGTACTGATGAAACGAAAATCGTACGATTGGGCACCGCGCGAGAAAATTTTTCCTGCATGTCCGATCTTGTCTGGACGGAAAACATTGGATGAACTGTCGTGAGCGGCTCTCGAAAGCTCTGTACTAACGATCCGATTATCGTACGACCGCTTCGAAAGCGGTATTTTCCTTCCGATTTTCGGATCGTGTGTACAGGGCATTAGGCAGAAAGCATACAAACAGGATCAAAAAAGTAAACACATGTAAATATGGAAACAAATATGAATAACTAGGTAGGTGGGAAACAATGGAAATTTCATAGAACCAATATATAAAAGCATTCAACAAAATGATACAATTATTTCCAGTGTTCTCTTCCAGGGATATCATCCAGTAGGACAGAACATCAGTGAATATCCTTCCTAGCATGATTGGTGAAGCTAAATAAGATTCATCATTTTTTCTAACTGTACACTGACTGTGGTGCATGTGCAGTGCCGTGAACCTTCTTGGCCTACTACAAGACATCAACCAAGTGCCTCAATAATATATTCTAGACCAAGATGCACCCTGAAAAAAAAAGATGGCGGTTCAGAGAAACAACAGGATAGAGAAGAGTCAGGGAATGCAGAGCTGTCACCACTGGATGAGGGCAACCTAAGTCCGCAATACGTGCAAGAACCAAGCGCCTGGAGACAGCACGCTAATTACACGAGAAACCGTCATCGGCCTGATATGTTTTAATTGGTCTTGAGCCTTTGCTACAAATAAAGAAAGTATTATGCAGTAACTGGTCTTGGCTTCTATCTTTGCTCAATTCGGTTCCATTGATGAGTGAGGACTGGGGACCATACATGAATCCAAGATAAAATGATGAGACCCCTCAGAGCTTTTTCTCTATTGCATTGGTGGTCTTTTACAATATCTCTCAGTATACTGACTTTTTACAACAATGTGCAATACCAGCGTGCCCTTCATACTCGCACATTATGGCAAGTGCTCCTGCAGCCTCCTTTTTACTTTCCTCCCAGAATGCAGCGCTGAGCCTTGATCAGCCAATCCCAAAGCTCAGACATCTTCAGGAGAGCAGGTCATTAAGGCTTTGTAAGCTCTGACACTGACCACCATGGAGCTTACACAAGAATTAGGCCAAGGGCTCTGACAGACAAATGGAGCAGTGAAGATGTGCAACAATGGTGACTATCAATAGAGAAAAGGAGGTAGTTTGGGAATGGATATTAAGAGAATCTGTCACTTGGCCCTGTATAAGCATTTCCTTAACCACTTCGGTCCCGAAGGATTTACCCCCTTCCTGACCAGAGCAATTTTTGCGATTCAGCACTGCGTCACTTTAACTGACAATTGCACAGTCGTGCGGCGCTGTACCCAAACGAAATTGATATCCACCTTCTTTTGGTGGTATTTGATCACCTCTGCGTTTTTTATTTTTTGCGCTATAAACAAAAAAAGAGTGACAATTTTGAAAGAAAAAAAAACAATATTTTTTACTTTTGCTATAATGCATATCCAAAAAAAAAATATATAAAAAAACAAATTTATTCCTCAGTTTTGGCCGATGTATATTCTACATATTTGTGGTAAAAAAAAATCCAATTGGCATTTATTGATTCGTTTGCGCAAAAGTTGCCGCGTTTACAAATCATGAGAATTCATTTATGCCTTTTTAATTTTTTTTTACTGGTAATGGCGGTGATGTGCGATTTTTATCAGGACTGCGATATTGCTGTGGACAGATCGGACATTTTTGACACTTTTTTGGGACCAATGACATTTATACAGCGATCAGATCTAAAATAGCCACTGTTTACTGTATAAATGCCATTGGCAGAGAAGGGGCAACCTACAAGGGGCAATCAAGGGGTTAACTGTGTTCCCTAGGCGTGTTCTAACTGTGTGGGGGCTGGGCTGGCAGGGGCATGACAGATCTAACTGATCAGATGGCAGGGATCAGTAGATCACTGTCATGCTCACTGACAGAATGGGGAAGGGCCATGTTTACATCGGCGGTTCCCCGTTCTTTCTCCTTATAACGTGATCGCGGGTTGCGGGCGGACATTGAGTCCGGTGGGCATGAGAGCACGCTGCCCGCCCGCAACTGTGCGGATCGCCTTTTATAGTCAGCGATCTGCGCAGCGGAGCCAACTTGCCGCCGTTTATTTACGCGAGACAGCCGGCAAGTGGTTAAAAGTGTATGCAAAAGAAAGGGATGTTCCACCCCTCTATTTGTCCTGTGACCATTGTCACTGAGACAGAAAGTAGGAAGATATCCTACATTTTACAGTTGAGATACAATTAACTCCTGTGCAACCAAAACAATTTCTTATTGAGACCAAATCCAATTAATATAAATATATCCGTATATCTTTCTTTAGCGTTGCTGCCGAATCACATGTGTCCACATCACATTAACTCATAACATACATCAAAAACAATCATCAGATTAGTGCAGCGCTTGATTATTTTTGATGTATGTTAGATTTTATAGTTGTCATGAGAGAAAATCTTTCAATGGGAAAATGTTTTGGTGACAATCCTCACTTTGAGGAGATTTTCTTTAACTTCCTGTTGCATCTCTAAGACAGGAAGTGAGGGGAAATCTTTCTAGCTGGACACAGAAAGCAAAAAATATCCCAAGTTAGGTTTCAACACTTTCTTACTTTATACACACAGTATTTACAAAAAAAAAAAGGTTTGGCTATACATACACTTTAGAAATACACTTTACAGAAAATCTGTAAGGTGAACTTACATTGGACCCCCCCAGTCCTATAAGGAAAGTCCCACGATCACCCGCTGTGAAACATTCTGTCGCCGCTTCACCGCTCTGGGCATTTGAAATCCCCCGTGGCTTAATCTTAGTTTTAAGATTAGTTGGACATGGACAACGCCGACCAATCAGAGCCCACCTAGTCTATCCTGTCAGCGCTGGAGAAGAGGAGAGAAAGCCACTGGCATTTCAAATCCCCGGACCAGTAAATTGGTGACCCAATATCTCCTAGCGGGTGATCGTAGGACTCCAGGTCAGGGGAACAGGGGGGGATGAGGGGGTCCATTGTAAGTACTCCTTACAGATTTTCTGTGAAGGTGAACTTACACTTTATATAAAATTGTACCATAACTATTATAATTTTTTTTAAGAACCTATAATGCACAATAACAATGACTTCTAAGGGCGCGGACAGCTCTATATCAGTTACAGAACATTAGCAGGAATGAAATCAATACTACTAAGAACAAGCGTTGCCTGATATAGTGATGCAGAATTGGTACACATGTAACACAATATATGTATAGGAATATTTTAATGTTACAGAGGAGTGCAGTGAACAGTGCCTACAGGTCAGAAAATGATCCATAGGAAGTACCGTGCTGCCATCCTCACCTCTAACCTCGCTGACTTCACAGAAGACAAATAAGAAATAACTTGTCATTCAAAGTGTGACAGCGCTGAAAGCTGAAAATTGGCCTGGGCAGGAAGGGGGGAAAGTGCCTGGTATTAAAGGGGTTAAAACATATCAAATCTTCAGTTTTTGGGTTCAGTTCCACTATAAATGCCAGCCACCAGGGGCAGAGGAACACAAACTAAAAAACATGTAATATTAACATGAATGCGCTGTTACCTTTACCAATAATACTAGAAGGAGGTTGAAGTGGTATTTAATAACTCTATAGGCAGAAAATATTTTTACAATAATAAGGAAAAACACAGACAACCGATACTCTAACAAATAAGATGTATTTATTAAGATACATATTTATAAAGCATCAATAAAAGTCTAATTTTAACATATAAAACAAAATGAGGTACTTCCATTATCCATACATTTGTAGGTTTATCCATCTTTTATTTCTGTTACTGCAGTGCACATGGGCTCCTGGGGCATATTTCTCCTCCCAACCACCCCACAGGTGCTGTGTACAGCCACCTATAGAAATGAATAGCTGTATGTGGGTATGCACTAAACATGCACCCAGGGGCGTAGGTCCACATGCACGTGTTTATGCAAATATCAGTGTATACCTGTATGCAGCTATTGGTTTCCATGGGAATCTGCGCACAGCACCTGTGGTTCCTAGGTGAAGTAATGATCCTGAATTTTATATTTTACGGTGCCAGGTGCCTATGTACATGAGACCCCTAAACCACTGGCAGTGGAAATGGGGTTGGCTGTCATGGGTTACAGCATTTTGCACATGACTCTTTGCCCAGCCTCATTTAAATTGAATGTAACCTGGCTCCTCCCCTTTGCCGAGTGTCCCCATAGAAAGTAACTTGCTATGGGGGCACTCATGCAGGCCCGCTGCAGAGTCACCTCTTTGTGTCCATTGACACACAGAGCGCAGTTCGGCCTCATCCCCTGCTCTCTCCTTACTATCTGTGATTAAAAGCAGCAGAAGCCATTGGCTATAGCTAAAGCTGCAATAATGCCAAATATTGTCATAATATTATATTTATATTATAATGATCAATGTCCATACAATATTAATATCCATAGAATAAACAGATACTGTAACTGGTGAATCCAGCTGTATGAGAATAACACCTTCTGCACGGCCCTGATGAAGGGATAAAGGAGCAATCTATGAGTCGGGATTTCACTTCGTTGGAGTCAGAGACACAAGAAACAAATAACTCAATCCACTACAGCCTAGTGAAATATCAGTGGTGGATGGAGTTGGCAATAAGGCCTCATGCACATGGGCATAAAAAAAAAAATTTACTTAGGCAGGCATCTAACATTTTTTTTAAACCTTTAAACTCAGTTCAGTGTTAGCCCTATGGGGCCATGAAGGCGTTTAGATCTGTATTTTAAAAGCAGCACTTAGAGGCATTAAAAAAAATGCCCCAAAGCTGCCTATACATGCACATATGAACGTAAATTTATTGTAGTGGCTTCTAAACATCTTATACCTATAAACGCGCATAAACCTTTGTACATATGCACATAAACATGCATACATTATGACATTAAAGGCATTTTTTCAATCAAATTCTGGCAACATATTTGAAGCATAAGTTGATACGCCGTAAAAGGTAAGTTCACATTTTCATGAAGAATTAAAAGGTGAACTAACTCCAGATATCCTGACCACCCTTCTTGACTCCCCTGCACATAACGGCCAAGATGCCCTATGGTTCCGGTGTAGCAGTCCATACAGTGTACACTGCAATTCACAGCCTGGAGTGAGTATCCATCATAATGCTCACAATGGCAAGCACTCATGTGACTGCAACGACCAATGAGAAATGCTTCTTTCTTCATGGACACCTTACCGAATTAAGAAGCCTCAGATGTGCTTCTCATTGGTCAGTATACTCCTAGGACTGTGCGGACCAATGAGCACTTACCATTGCAAGCATTATGATGGATACTCAGTACACCGGTAGCACAGGGCATTGCGGCTGCTATGTGCAATGGGGATAGAGAGGTGGCCAGAATATTTGTAGTCAGTTAACCTTATTTTCATGAAAAGGTGAACGTAGACCGGGTTCACACCTATGCAGGATGCAGTTTGCATAGTCCAGGTGCATTTTGCGTTTTTCAATACACAATTTTGATCCACTGAAGTCTAAGGAACCAAAAACCATAAAAATATTCCCTGGCCCTTTCCATAAAATGCACAGATGTGAACTACATCAATAGGAAACCATGTTAAATGGACTGTAGTGTGTTTCTGCAAAACTGAAAACGCACTAAACTATGCATTGGTGTGAACCAGGCCTTACCCTGTAAGCAGAAATAAAAGTAATTTTTAGCAAATCTAGCTTGTGTTTGTTTTTGCGTACACCGAGAATCAGCAATCTTCACTTAACTGCTGCAGACATTCTTTTTCTCTTGTTCAATGGGACTCTTCATCTTTTAGACACTGAAATTAAAAGAATTGTGAAATGAATGTAATGTTCAGGCATAACTCCCCCATATACTGTACATAGTACCTTTGGCT
Source organism: Glandirana rugosa (assembly GCA_018402905.1). NCBI lineage: Eukaryota > Metazoa > Chordata > Amphibia > Anura > Ranidae > Glandirana > Glandirana rugosa. Next base: position 449,138 of record BLSH010527753.1, read on the forward strand.
CCTGGGAGGGGAAATACACCCCAACTATAATACACCCCCCAGCCAACCAATTGTATGAGCCATAACAGCCATCTTTCTAAACTTTGTACTTCAGGGGAACCCCTAAAGTGATTTTCAGGTCTTGGGGAACTAACTCCCTTCTTGTCCTAGGGTGACAACGCTCACTCATTGTACACTCCCATAGATACACTATGGATGACAGTGTTGTCACCCCAGGCTACTCTCCTGATATGTACTACTAACACCTCTCCCTCCTCTCATCCTCGTAAGATTTCAGTTTAGTGCATAAGAATTTACAAGTGTACTGGCAGGATCAACAGCAGGTATACAGCAGGTATACTCTATTTAAATGACTGTAACCACCTCATCTATGGATTGGTGAGCTACAGTATGTTCTGTTTTTGTTCTTGGATTTAGCTATACTTTAACTTTGATCAAAGGATTTAATAAAGATTCATAAATGTAAGTTTAAAGACTCATAGTTGCAAAGATTGATCAATAACCCCTTCCTGCCGCCCCCTCCCGACCCTTTAGGAGGTTTTAAATGTCGAGAAGTAGAGGCGGGTATTCCGATCACGTGACTGCTGTGATTGAAGTATACATCGGGAGCTTTCTGGTATTTTTGGCATTTTTGTAAGTGCTATCCGACCAATGATTGACACCAGCTGTAACAGTATAATTAGAGTATGTTTTGTCTTCAACAAAATCTGCCTACAGACAATTTACGCCTCTACAGTTAAGCCCGTAAAAGGGCGCAACACATCTCAGGAGTTCTCTACAAGTGAAGAACAGAAGCTGAAGCCATCTTTTGCCCATTTTATTCACATTTATGCAACAGAAAATCAGTGCCTGTATACATACGGCCACCATTTTGTTGAAGTCTATTGGAGCCTGACAAGCCTATCCTGTCTGTATCCGCCTGCTGATTCTGTCTGATCAGTTTTGGGGGGTATTCAAGTGATACTATTTTCATTGTAGTGGGCTACATAGAGTATTTTATGACTGCATTGCACTAAACACAAAGGGAGAACTTTTCTTGTGCAGAGTTTTGGAGAATTAGAAAGTGTTTCCATTAAAAATACACTGGGGCGCCATATTGGATATCATGAACTGCTGACAATCTGCTGTAATTAAACTGTTGGGGATATAAATGTGGGTCCCACACTCTGTACATACCTAGTATACTGAAGTATATGGGTGTGGCTAAGAAAATGGTGATACATTTATTTATTGATGATCTAGGTAATTAAAGGAGTTGGATACTAAATACCAGGTGTTGATGAGGGAAGAGTTCTGGTTTGGCCCTATGGATATACTTCATGTCGTCACAAAAGACCTTGGTAGACTTAAGCCTTGTACACACGGGCCGACGATCGTATACAACAGGTCTTACAAAACCGTTGTATGCAAAATCGATCGTTAGTACACGCGATTAGAACAGCCGACGTACAACGGGAGTTGTATGAGCAAACTGGAAAACTTGGTCGTACCAACAAGAGGTCATACGACCGTTGTATCGTGTGTACAGAGAAGTAGGTCCAACAAGTTGTACTGTGCAAAACACGCATGCTCAGAAGTCAGGAACGGCCGGATGCTAATTACATGCACCTGAACGTTCTTTCTTTGGTCGTACGATCGTGTAGTGCAGTCAGTATGCTAGATACAATAGCCAACATACGATTTGAGACGATCGGTCGTACGATCGTCGTCCCGTGTGTACGAGGCTTTACACTGGATCATTTGCTGTAAATGTAGTAGGGGGGATTCTGAGGAAGTGAGTTATCCACGAAATGTGTGTTCAGCTTTGTGTATGATCCATGTAGGGTCATTTTTAAAGTATTTATAATCTATTTTGGCTTTTTAATTGTACAATAAAGATTGTGGAAATATTATATACTGTATATACAGTATCTCACAAAAGTGAATACACCCCTCACATTTTTGTAAATATTATATTATATCTTTTCATGTGACAACACTGAAGAAATGACACTTTGCTACTGCGATTGCGGTAATACCTCACATGTGTGATCTGAACACCGTTTTCATATGCGCTTACGTATGCGTTTACTTTGCTGCGCGAGCTCACGGGGACGGTGGCACTTTAAACATTTTTATTTATTTTTTTATTCATTTATTTTTTTTAACACTGTTCCTTTAAAAAAAAATCTGATCACTTTTATTGCTATCACAAGGAATGTAAACATCCCTTGTGATAGTAATATATGGTGACAGGTACTCTTTATGGAGGGCTGGGGGGTCCAAAAGACCCCCCATCCCTCCTTTGCACTTCACAGTATTCAGATCACCAAAAACGGCGAATCTGAATGCTGTCATTATTTTTAAAACCGGCGCCATTGGCCGCCGAGTAAACCGGAAGTGACATTGTGACGTCACTTCTAGAATTTTACAAAGGAGAACCGATCGGAGACGATTCCGGCTTACTTCAGGTCTCCTTCTAGCCAGCGGACATGCCAGATGAGAGCTCCGGTCTCCCGGTGGGATGGGAGGCCGGAGAAGAGTGGCGGGAGGGGGAACATCCCCCCCTCCCGCCCCCGGGGGTAACGACCGAGCGGCTCCCGAGCCAGATCGCCCGTTATCGCCAGATAGCCGACCGTCCGCTCTAAAAAACGGTACTGCAGGCTATATCCCGATACCATCCACTTAAAGCGGCCGCTGTTAATTTACGGCGATTCGCGGGAAGTGGTTTTAATGGCTGTTTTGAGTTATTTTGAAGGACAGCAAATTTACACTGTTATACAAGCTGTACACTCACTACTTTACATTGTAGCAAAGTGTCATTTCTTCAGTGTTGTCACATGAAAAGATAGAATAAAATATTTACAAAAATGTGAGGGGTGTACTCACTTTTGTTAGATACTGTATGTATGTGTATGACCTCTTTGTCCCACATTTTTCCCTTCCCCCCGTCTAATGAGTGGGAGGAGTTCCATTGGTGTTTAAACTGAGGGTTGGTGCCTTAAGAGGAATATGAGAAAGTATAAGAGGCTTCCACCATCATTGTATTATGTATGACGAATTGTATAAAATAACTTTCTCTGCTATTTTGCTAGGAAGATTTAAAGATTTAGACTGGAATGCTGAACTTTAGTCTATCCCATGTGAATAAATCACAACTATATATACGAACGGATTTCAGAGCATCAACTTATCAACTTACCAAAGGAATAATTTACTTTGAACCCTTTTCTGTTGATGTTGGAGTTGCTGGAAAACTGGAGCAGTACCATTGGCCCACTGGAGGTTATGACCAAATCAGATCTCTGTCCACAGTACACACCGAGGAGTGGCGCATTAAGGCTCCCACCATCTCTAATCGTCAGGGAGTCATTTGAGCATTTGGAAGATAACTCAATGTCAAATTCTTTGAAGGTCAGCAATACCTGAAAAATTATTCATAATTTAGACATGCTTATAAAGGTATTTCACAATCCATACAGAATATTTACAAGATGGCACATGAAGGCAATGTACAGAAAGTGCTGGAACTGTAGCGCCTAGAGAAGCTTGTCACAGTCAATGAATTTTATTTTATAGAACTGTAGACATGTTGTCTTTGGGTAATTTTTTAGGTCAGGTATTAACTAATTTTTCTAAGTTCATATTATCAACTGATGTTTTCTCTCTCTTGCGCTCTCTTTCTCTATATAAATATACAGTACACTACATAGCCGGCATGTGTAATATCCAAGAATTCGTATCTGATGTGCCATAATTAGATTATTATTATTATTATAATACAGGATTACATACAACAGTTAACAGTTTGCGCAGCGCTTTACAATATTAGGGCAGAAAGTACAATTACAATACAGTTCAATACAGGAGGAATCAGAGAGACCTGTCCGTTAGGCTGCATTCACATTACAGCGTATTGAATCATGGGCAGATTTGCTGCAAATCTGCCCACGATTTGACTGCGCTGATATGTGAATGGCAAAACAGGGGATGCACATTTGAGATGCCATTTATTTGAATGACACCTCAAATCTGCCCGCGATTCAGTACGCTGTAATGTGAATGCAGCCTTAGAGCTTACAATCTAGGAGGGAAGGTCATGAAATAGAAAAGGTAACAACTGTGGAGAATGAGCTGATGGAGAAGATAAAAGTAGTTATTAGGTGTGGGCAGAATAGGCTTCTCTGAAAAGACGGGTTTTCGGGGATTGTCTAAAAGCAAACAGAGTAGGAAATAGTTCGACACATTGGGGCTAGGTAGTTCCATAGGATAGGAGAGGCTCAGGAAAAGTCATGGAGGCGAGCATGGGATGAGGTGATGAGGGAGCTGGAGAGCAGGGGGTCTTGGGAGAAACAAAGAGAACAATTAGGTTGGTATTATGAGAATAGGTTAGTGATGCAGCCGGAGGCCAAGTTGTGGATGGTTTTGCAACTTATTGTTAGTATTTTTAATTTAATTAGTTGGGAGAGTGGCAGCCAATGGAGGGATTGGCAGAGAGGGGTGGCAGACACTGAACGGTTAGTAAGATGGATGAGTCTGGCAGTAGCATTCATGATGAACTAAAGGGGGGATAGTCTATGTAAAGGTAAGCCAATGAGGAGAGAGTTGCAGTAGTCGAGGCGAGAGATAACCCGAGTGACTTAGAAGCTTAGTGGTGTCATTGGTTAAGAAGGGGCGTATTTTGTAGATGTTGCGTAGGATGAGGCAGCAAGCTTTGGACAATGATTGGATGTGGAGCTTAAAGGAGAGTTCAGAGTCCAGGACTACACCTAGGACTTTGGCATGTGGGGATGGGTGGATGGTTGCGCCATCGATCTTGACAGAAAAGTCAGGGGAAGGGGCACTTGGAGGAAATATTTTGAGCTCGGTTTTGGATAGATTGAGATTGAGGAAGTGGTGTGACATCCAGGCTGATATGTCTGTTAGTAAATTAGTGATACGTGAGGAGGCTGAAGGAGTGAGCTGAAGGGCAAAGAAATAGATTTGGGTGTCATAGAGATGGAATTTGAAGCCATCAGAGGCTATCAGCTTACCTAGGGAGGAGGTTTAGTTCAATAATAGGAGAGGGCTATATAGTGCTGTGCAAAAGGTGTGAGATAATGCTGTAAATTAAGAATGCTTTCAGAAATAGAAGTTAATAGTTTATATTTATCAATTAACAAAATGGAAAGTAAATGAAAAGGAGAAATGCAAATCAAATCAATATTTGGTGTGACCACCCTTTTCTTTCAAAACAGGTATTTGGAATATCTTTGCTTTGCTTTACTCAAGTTCCTTTTCTGTTGTTCTAAATGATATCATGCTGATTACAAAAATCTCAAAATAATACAAATTCATTCATTTCAGTTTTATTTATTTATCTATAAAACTGATTTTTTTTAGGCCTGCAAATTTTTGTAAATAACATGGCGTGGCCCTCATACTGAACCTGCTCTATCATATAAACATAGTGGACATGAAAAATACTACATCTTAAGGGCTCTTGACATTTTTGGAAGGAAAGTTCTCCAATGATAATGTCTCTGATATACTCACTTGATTTTTCGGGGGAGCAATGATGATATATGTACCTCTTGCATTATTCGGGTAGGAGAAAGGGTAATTTGGGGACCTCACAGACCCACCATCGGTGGTAAAAGTGCCTCCATACGTCACTGTAAATTAAACAAAATCATTAAATACAAAACACAGCATTAGATACAAAGCACTGCATGGTAGATATAGAAGTACATTGGTTATATCTGGCCCACTCCCTCTCCCCGAAGTCTTCAGCAAATCTGATCAACAAGCCCACACGTTCAATTTAAGTGTATAACTACAAGGCTGTCTGTTAAAATCAAGTCTGTGCCAAAGAACAGTGGATGATGCCATTGTTGGTTTCCTTTTGCCTGGCAGTAATTTGGATCCATGACCTTAGAAATGTTGGTGTCACTGTCACCAACTTAACCCCAGAAGTATTAAAGCTATTAGATAAATTTGGCCAGGCAACTGGAATTTTCAGAAAAATAGGTTAAGAATGGCAGACTCCATTTCTCTCACAAAAGGCTATTTTTAATGTGCTGCTTAACCACTTGCTTACTGGGCACTTAAACCCCCTTCCTGCCCAGGCCAATTTTCAGCTTTCAGTGCTCTCACTCTTTGAATGACAATTGGACGGTCATGCAACACTGTATCCAAATGACATTTTTTTCATGTTTTTCCCACAAATAGAGCCTTCTTTTGGTGATATTTAGTCACTGCTGGGTTTTTTTTATTTCCTAAAAAGATGAAAAGAGCGAAAAATTTGAAAAAAAAATAGTTTTATAGTTTGTTATAAAATTTTGCAAACAGGTAATTTTTCGCCTGATGTGTGCTGATGAGGGTGCACTGATGGGCACTGATAGGCTGCACTGATAAGGCAGCACTGATAGGTGCACTGCTGAGGCAGCACTGGTGGGCATTGACAGGTGGCACTTATGGGCGCCACTGAAGGGCACTGGTAGGTGGCACTGGTAAGCGACACTGATAGGCAGCACTGATAGGTGGCACTGATGATGAGGCATTGATTGGCAGTACTGATGGGCATTGATAGGTGACACTGGTGGGCATTGATAGGTGGCACTGGTGGTCACTGATTAGCAGCACTGATATGCACTGGCAGGTGGCACTGGTGGGCACTGGCAGGTGGCACAGATGAGACGGCGGGGGCTCTCCATGTTCAGGACCGATGTCCCTCTGGCAGAAGCCGGTGATGGGTTTTTTTTTTACAGCGTGAGGAAAAAAAATCCATTACCAATCTTCTGTTTACATCACGTGATCAGCTGCCATTGGCTGACAACTGATCACATGGTAAGGGGCCGGGATCTCATTGACTCTGATCACAGAGCGTGCTGCGCTCGCCTCGCAGGGGACATCCTCCTGGCAAATAAAGCCTGTGCTGTAGCTGTCTTTTGGCTATAGAACGGGTGGGAGGAGGTTAAACCAGATGTCTGTCCTCCAGTTGTATTAAAAATCTATACAATACAGTGTATTACTATACAGTTCTATTTTGGAACAATAACTTCCCAGCCCCCCATCGCCTTGTATGGGACTGTTTGCTGTGCATCTCCCACCTCACAACACAGCTCCATAGAAGCCTATGGGGAGCTATTGTACAGGCGCAGCCAACACAATGAAGATTTTCTAGAGTGCAAGTAAATAGATACGTGCACTAATCATTTGACTTGTATTTAAAATAAAAGAAAGAAATAAAGAGTATACATGTTAATAGCATATACGCAATGGACCATCCTTTTTCTGCTGTCTCTCTTCTATGTTTCAAAGTACAATAATAAAAAAATGTGCAACTCTACAATGCATGCAGATTCCTTAACTGTTTTGGCCCTACTTCTCTTATGGATCACAGGAGTGCACTTCGTTCTGCTAGAGCCCGCTGTTGGTTGGCGTCACTCAGCCGGTCCGGGCTCTGTAGAGATCCCGACTTTATACTCAGGATCCATCCAGAAGCCTGGACTGTCAGCCAGTTCAGACTCTCAACAAGCTGCTTTGATACTTTGCCAGCCACTTGTAACCCGTCCACAGCCTGGCACTCCAGTAAGGGCTGGAGGGTTATAACAGAGATCCGGTGACTGACAGTCACAGCTCTCTGCTGAGAGCGGAGAGGAGAACTGAGTGATAAGCGGTCTTTGAATGCTCAGTGATCAGTGCTGAGCTGCAGCATCGGATCAATGTTGCATCCACCTAGGTGAGGAAAAATGTTTTTTTTTTTAAACTCCATACTTCTTTTTTAAGATACCCTGTAAATACCTGTTGGTCTGCCAAAATGCACTCAGCTCCTAATTCCCATTGTGGGCTAACATTACACAGTTTAATGCAGACTTTCACTCACGTTTGGTTGTTCCTTCTGTCTTGCTGCTCTCTCTCACCCGTTCCGCAAACTGCAGCCAAATTTTCTTTTCCTTTTTTTTTTTTGGGGGGGGATAGCCATGTCAGGATGCTTCGAGTTATGTAGTATATGCTGTGTATATGCACTGCAATGTCATCAGGGGGTGTCTGATAGGCCCTGGAAGAGACAGTTGGCCTGTCTTCACAAAGAAGATGGAGGCATAGGACCCAATGTGCCGGACAGTGCTGGATCTGCTGGGCAGATGCTGGATCCCTATTCCAGAATTTTAGGGCACCATTATAGGTCTCTACAGTCAATATTTGTTCAGGGATGAAAGCCATAAATGCAGAATACCTGTGCACCATATTTTAGCCTGCCATAGACCTTAATAGGGTGCCTCCCGAGTGTACTCAAATGGTAGGATTGGAGCCACAGCAGCTAGAGTGCAAGATCCCTTAGGGTTTACATACACTATGAATTAATATTTTTTGACCATATAATACATATTCAGAATTGAATACATACCTGTGCTATAAGATCCACTGAAGCTTCCCTGAGTAATCGTGTTGGTGATATATTCCAGCAGCATCAATGTGCTGGATGAGACCAGCACCGGAAGAGGCTGGCCAGCAATCACCGTGGCTAGCAGAGGGCTGTTCTTGCTCACCCCATCGTACACGTTGATCTTAGCACTACAATTTTTGGACGAACAAACAAACTTGGCAAACTGCAGCAAGATCTGTAAAATTAATAAAAAAAAGTTCAGTATCATAAAGAGAATTTACACTGGCATTAAACTAAACCCATCAATTTAACCGTTCCAAAAAAGTTACATTCACGTCATGCCATTAATGCTGTCACATTTGCTTGTACCAAACTCAAAGTCAAGCTATCAAATGGCTGGTGTCATAACTGATCACATGTGTAGCACCATGGCAGCTGCAGATCAAACACAGGCTAAGATGGCAGCTTCCTTGGTTGAAAACGATAGGAGGGTTTAGTTCCTCTTTAAAGTGGAGGTACGCCTAGAACTAAAAAAATGAAAAATGAAAAGTCAGCAGCTACACACACAGTAGCTGCTGACTTTTAATAATAGGACACTTACCTGTACTGGAGTCCAGCGATGTCGGCACCCGCCGCCGATCTTCGGATCGGGTGTCGGGTGCAGCCGCGTCCATTGCGGGTAAGGTAACCCGGCAGTGTAGCATTACAGCTTCACGCCGGGCGCCCTACTGCGCATGCGCGAGGCTCCGCTGCACTCTGCTATTGGCCCGGCAGCCAGTAGCAGAGCGAGGAGGGAGCCAGAGCGGAGCTCTCACTTTTTAGTAAAGTCTATAAATATATATATATAAAGTTTCACCCTGCAAGGCAACATCATAAGGTGCTAGTATTCATCGCATACTAGCACATTATGAATGACTTACCTTAAAAGGAAGCCTTCCCGTGCTGCAATGTCACCGCTGCAGAGGCTTCCCTCTTCACCCGGTTATCCTTCTGGGTTTGCGGACTCTGGCCATCTGACTGACCGAACTGCGATGACGTCAATCTCGGTACATAACTCTGAAGAAACAGCACAGGTATGCTCGCTAGGTCTGGGTGGCCGCACTCCGATTAAAAATCTTTATTAGGGATTCAGTCCATACAGCATAACGGATAAAAAGGTGCAGCGACTAACGCGTTTCACTCTGCCTTACAGGTGCTAAATAATTAGCTATGATTAAGTACCTGTAAGGCGGGGTGAAACGTGTTAGTTGTTGCACCTTTTTTATCCGTTATGCTGTATAAACTGAATCCCTAATAAAGATTTCTAATCTGAGTGCGGCCACCCGGTCCTTTACTGAATCTCACATAATGAGCTAGCACCCTTTATGACGGGGAAAGGTGATCCATTGGAGTACTCCTTCTGAGCTGTCTTTTTACCTTTTTTACGTACAGGTAATCTTTAATATAAGCTTACCTGTAGGTAAAAATGTAAAAAAAAACCCCAGAGTTTACTACCACTTTAAGAAATAAGCAGCTCAGGCTCTTATTCTGGTCCACTTATTCAACATCTATGAGGATTAGAGGCCGTTTACATCCTTCCTGCCTTGCTTTTAATAAAAGGTTCTACATCACTTCACCTGTTCCCCCAATATATACAAGATCAGATAATTCAGGAGAAAACCAGGAGGTAGCAGGTGAGACAAGATTCTTTTCGAGCATTTGTAAGCAGGTTGATATTAAGCCAGTTAGGTGCTACCCCAGACGGGAGGGTAAGGGTTAATGTCTTTCCCGGTTGGGTCCGACTCACTGATCCTGTGCTATAAGAGAGGGGCAATGGGCCAGGCAGAGAGTCCAAAGGGGAGAGAATCGGAGAGCCGTTACCATTAGGAGTGAAAGGATGCCCCCTGCTGCTGCTACTGCCATCATGTAAAACATCATCAGGACCTGGGGTTCAACCCCCAAGACTCCAGCACCGGGAAATGCTACTTATGGATCCCCTAATTATACATGGACTTCAACTATGCAGCAATATGTCAGGGCAGCACGTAGCCTGAGTTAAGATTAGGGATGTAGGAGGTAATACTGTTCTTGCATGTGGACTTTGCAACATGTTGCATTTTTCCAAGTACAGCTTTTGAAGCCTTGTTCCCGCCTGGTCTGAAGTTACTAAATGGGTGTAATGCAAGTAACTGGCACCTTTCTACAGTTCAGGTCACTAAGGTACTTAGACAGAGAAGGTGTATAGTGTCACGGGGACCTGAGATTTTACTGGAGAGCAGTTATAGTACAAGTGTACACTGTCTATATTTATTCCATAAAAGTAGAGGCCTGCCTTAAGGTCAAGTATTTCCCCATAGCAGCCTTAGCCTTGTCCTGGGCCATTGATTAACTCCTTCAGATCCGCACTATTGCCGATGTATGGCTCCAGCACGGATCTGAACTTCCGGGACGACGTCCATGGACGTTGTCCCCTGTACACGCTCCCGGCGCGCACTTGGCGGCGGCACACACATGCGGCCGCCAAACGCTGCGTTGACGTGCCTGCAGGTCGGGCGGACTCAATGTCCACTCGTGACCCGCGATCGCCTGACAGAGCTACAGAACGGGGAACCGCCAATGTAAACACGGCGGTTCTCCGTTCTGTGACAGGGGACATGACAGATCTACGCATCCCTGTCACTGGGATCAGTGAGATCTGTTCTGTCCCGGCCAGCCCATCCCGTACACAATTAGAACACAATGAGGGAACACAGTTAACCCCTTCACTGCCCCCTGCAGGTTAACCCCTTCACTGCCAATGACATTTATACAGTAATCAGTGGCTATTTACATTTCTGATCGCTGTATAAATGTCAGTGGTCCCAAAAAAGTGTCAAAAATGTCCGACATGTCCGCTGCAATATCGCAGTCCCAATAAAAATCGCAGATCCCCGACATTGGTAGTAAAAAAAATAAATAAATAAAATAAAAACGCTATAAATCAATTCCCATAGTTTGTAGACGTGATAACTTTTGCACAAACCAATCAATATACATCGCCGATTGCGATTTTGTTTACCAAAAATATGTAGAATACATATTGGCCAAACCTGATGAATAATTTTTATTTTTTTTTGTATTTGTATTATAGCAAAATGAAATATTGTTGTTTTTTTTTCAAAATTGTCGCTCTTTCTTTGTTTATAGCGGCGATTAGAAATGACGCAGAGATGATCAAATACCACCAAAAGAAAGCTCTATTTGTGGGAAAAAAATTATAAATATTTTGTTTGGGTACAACGTCGCACGACCGCGCAATTGTCATTCAAAATGCGACAGCGCTGAAAGCAGGAGGGGGGTTTAAGTGCCCAGTAAGCAAGTGGTTAAAATGGCACAGAAGTAATGGTAGTGGTACCCCATGTGTAGTAAAGTGATCCTGCCACAGGTGCCTGACATGGCCCACGGGAGCCCACTGCAGGGTAGGCCTCCTATGTGACCCACACTTGGCGCCCAATGAGGAGGGGATCATAGTGGAGGTACAACCTGCCTACCTAGCCTGCTTATACATTAGTAATTAAATAACCAGTGTTTGGGATACTATGTGGCTACCCATTTAAAAACAGAATGAGTGACAGATTGAAAAATTACCAGATTTGAAGGAGCATGTAGGAGCCATAGACAGTTGTCACTGGTGTTGGTGGCAGTAGCATCACTGGAAGAGAATTTCCCAGAGGTACCCAGTAACTTTGTCCTGCATAGACCTGCATGAAAAAACAACTGTGAGATCCGGTGTTATAGGAGATGTACCACTAAAGTAAGAAATCACTGTTCAGGCCTCAACATCTGAAGTTCTAAGGAGGACAACTAAAAAGGGGATACCTGCTAAAAGACACTGTTTCAGAGTCCAGGTCTGGAGGAGGGTTTTGTCATCTCCCTTTTTGAGGATCTACCTGAGGAAACTGGGTGGCAGACAGCTCCTAGGATACTGTGAGTAAGGATCTAACTGGGGACTCATAGTTGCATAGAGATAAAAGAGAACCAGATGTTAACAACTGCCCTGTGGTCTACAGCTGTGGGGTCTTAAATATATTGACCCTAGCTTCCTTAAGACCCCTTTCATATTTGTGCGAGCTGAAAGTCACGCGACTTTGCCAAGATTTTGCTGCGACTTGAAGCAATGCCTGTGTAATCTTGAGGTCTATGGAGTTGCATCAAAGTCGGACCAAAGTAGTGCAGGGACTACGTTGAAGTTGCTGCAACTTGAAGTCACAAATATATGAACAGTACTCATTGGAAATAATGGGGTATGACTTGCCAGTCTCAAGTCGCAGGACCAGTGGCACAATTGTGAAAGGGGCCTCAGAGAAACTGTGTAATGGCTGGCTCTTGCTACTTAACGAGCATCTCTTTTCTTTCAGTGCACATAAGCTGCTCAGCTGTCGGTTAATTACCAGCCTCTTGTTGTTACCACAGTGGCTCATCTGGTTACCATTAACCTGCCTCATTAGTCGAACCTACAGCCAGCCCTTTTTGCTATTTAAGCAGCTTAGCTCATTTCCTCATTGCCCTTTTGTGGTCTATGATCTCTACGTGTGTTCCTAATGCTATAAGGGATGAGAATGGCGCCAAAAGAACACTGGGGAACCCTTAAGTGCCTGTAAGCTGTCAATAAGGTAGGGAGTACATAAAAGATGCAAAGGAATGTATAACATAAAACCAGAGATAAAAACAATGATAAGTTAGTCCATATCAAGAGTCCATGTACATCCATAAATCAGAGCTAAAAGTCCATGTGAAAGGATGTGACTCCAGTGGCATGAATCCGCACCTAGGGGCAGCTGCCTGAAGAGCAGAAGCAACTCTGTAGGAATAGGAGAAGGGGGGAGACAGGAGCGCCAGACCTAAGTGCAGTATGCCATCAGAGAATTTATTAAAAACACCTGTGAGTATGTATTTAGCTTGTTTTTAATAAATTCTCTGATGACATACTGCACTTAGGTCTGGCGCTCCTGTCTCCCCCCCTTCTCTAAGTGAGCTCCTTCTTGTGTTTTTGTGTATGACTTAGCCTGGCTGACTTCACTTCTGATTCCTTATCTTTGCTCCTGACTACGCTGACTTCTGGTTTCCTGACCCGAGCTCGTCTGATCACTTGCTCTGGCATCCCAACCCTGGCTTCAGTTTTTCTACTACGTTCCTGAACTGTTATTTTTGCAATTTCAATAAAGCTGTGATGTTAACTGCACTTTGTCTCTGCTGTCTGGTTTATGGTTTACGATCAAGCTGATATTGAAAGACTAGATAGAAGATAGCAATTTTACTGTTGCTGCTGATCATGTTGGAGTATCCCTTGACCACAATCCCTCTCCTGTTAAAGTTTCTGAGCTATAAATCTTAAAAACACATCCCCTAGACTGGATTTTAATTATCTGTGTGTTTGGGTGACTAGTGGCCTCTGTACTACTTATGAAGAACTTTTTCCAGCAGTCTCTTTGGGAGTGAGAGTTACAAGGGTATTGCTTACATTGTGATCATAAGCTAGAAGAAACTTACTGCAATTATAGAGAGCATTTATCCGCTTGACATCCAGGCTGCTGAGCCCTATTCTCTGTCCAATGGTAACATTGGGGTTTGGTATTGGTATGACTGATACCTGCCCAGATGTATTAACAAATGTTTTGCTGGAAGTATAAGAAGACACATGTAGAGTTAGGATACAGCAAAATCACAATTGTTTTTCTTTTAAAGAAAAAAAAAGTTAGATGGATGTAATCTCTTTTAATTAATTATATATATTTATTTTCTTATTGGTGGGGCACAAATTGTTTTATAGATTTTTTTACTATTAAAGTGTATCTAAACCCAAAAGCAAACAAACTTCTTGTCCTATGGCGACAACGCTCACTTACCCCACTCTATCTATACAGGGAGCCATAGTTGTCACCCATGCTGCCCCCCCTGATTTGGACTACAAACACGTCTTTTTCTATTCATCCACACTACATGGGAGGGTAGTGGAATTAGTAGTTTACAGAAGAGAATGTTATTTTCCTTCCCACCGCATACTAGCACATTATGAAAGACTTACCTTAAAATGAAGCCCTCCAGTGGCGCGCTGTCACTGCTGAAGAGGCTTCCATCTTTGCCCCCGTCTTCATTTCAGGTTCACGGACTGCGGCTATGTGACTGGCCGAGTCCTGATGACGTCACTCCCACACGTGCGGCGTGGCACACATCTCTGCAGGAATGGCACGGGTATGCCGTTCCTTCAGAGCGCATGACGTCACCGGCTGCTGCTGCCTAGAATATCTCCCAAATAGTGAACGTTTAGGAAGTATTAATTTTACCTACAGATAAGCCTTATTACAAGCTAACCTGTAGGTAAAAATACAAACAGAGGGTTTACTACCACTTTAATAAGAAAGCAGAGGGTCTGGCATTGATGCCACAGATTTCACACAAAAGAAGCAATACAAAGAGAACAGGATTTCTCATACTAGTACATTGGACAACAGACACATTTCAGGAATATCAAGTAGGGTTCGAGATTGGCTTCTCTCACCTGCTATAATGCATCACTGAAGTATAGTCATAAGAAATATTGAAAGTGCTTCCATTGTCCATCTTAAATTGATCTTGATCATCTGTAAAACAGAACACTTGTTAATGAGCTACATTAAAATAACTAAATCCAAAAACATCAGTGCAAAATATTGCAGCTTACCAGTCCTTAGATGTGGTGCTTGCCTTAGTTTTTACTTTTCAGGCTAAGGATATTTTCAGCAAGTACAGAAAGTACCTGTTGATCTTGCCAAATATGCAGTGTCCTTGTCACTTCCGGTGAGTTGAACTAGAAGCAAAAACGATGGTATCTTTCTTCTATAAATTACTTATCTCCCTACCACCCATGTAATGAACATAAATTAAGGTGGACCTATTTGTAGTCAAGCCTGTGTGAAAACCATGCTTCCTCCATAGAAACAGTGGAGGAGTGAACATAGCCACCCGAGGACAGGAAGAGCATTATTTGCAGGATAACCAGGTAAAAATAAATTGAAAAAGCCGGAAAAAAGGTGCAGCCACCACATCTAAGAACTGATAAGCTGCAATATTACATTTCAGATTTAAGGTATAGATATTCTTTAACCTGTTCCCTACAGCACTATAAGCACAAGATGGCTACAGCTTGACTCTCCAGGTCTGGGAGAATGTCCATGGACGTCCTCCTACGTGAGCACCTCCTGCGCACCCCCTGGGGCACATATCCTTTGGACACAGCTGATCACGGATCAAAGAAAAGGGCCAATCACAGCAGCCCTTTACCATGTGACCAGCTGTGCCCAATCACAGCTGGTCACATGTAAACAGACTTGTCGGTTATAGGCATTCCTTTCCTCACACGCGCTCTCTGTGTGGGGAAAGAAGAGCTGATAACCAGCACGTCTGACAGGGCACAGTGAGTACATTGCTTACATTGATAATTAGGGCACTGATGATCAGTGCAACCCCATCAGTGCCAATCAGTGCAGCTTTTCAATGCCCCTCAGTGCAGGTTATCAGTGCAGCATATCAGTGCCCATCAGTGCAACCTCACTAGTGCCCATCGCTGTAGTCTCCTAAGTGCCCATCAGTGCAGCCTCATCAGTGCCCATCAGTGAAGAAAAAACACCTATTTGGAAAAAAAAAACTTTTTTTTATCAAAATATTTTTTGGTTTGCTTAGCAAAACATATATAAAAAAAACAGTGGTGATTAAATGCCATCAAAAGAAAGCTCTAACTGTCCCAAAAAAATTATACACATTTATTTTGTGTACAGTGTTGCAAGACCATGTAATTGTCATTCAAAGTGCGACTGAAAATTGGCCTGGGCAGGAAGGGGATGAAAGTGCCTTGTATTAAAGTAGTTAAGCCTATAACAATAGTATGGATGACTTCTGATAATAAAACAAAACTATTTAGGGAGAACACATATAGGAACTACCACTGTATCTCCTTTTAAAAAAACTAGTTGCCTGACTGTCTGTAGATTCAACATTTTTTTAGTCACTATCCCCATCAGAGTCCTCATTACATTAGGGTTCCCATCAGAGTTCCCCACTTACATCAGAAGCAGAGACCATAGGAAGCCTGACCCTAATCCTCGATCGGTGCACACTCAGGCTATGCCACTGGCCCTAGCTACAGGCCAGATAAAATCTTGTAGAGGGCCAGATCAGGCACATGGGCCATAGCTTGGAGATCCCTGATTTACATCTAAACGGTGCTATGAATTGAATAGCTTCAAGTGGGACTCCACCCCAACCGCTTTTGGCATGTCTTTTTTTTTTGGGGGGGGGGGGTGCAGGTGCCTAGTTTTGTCCAACCGTACATTCTCCTCTCCACCTCTCTCCCCGCAGTCTTCTGGGACACGTCGCAGATCTCTGAAGACTGCGGGACCATTCACAAAATGCAACGCAGCTCGCGCATTCATAGTAGGCAGCTGGCTGTTAAACCGAAAGCAGCACAGCCGACTGCTTACAGTTTGGATGCTGACACACAGAACCTGAAGGCAAGTGAAGAACTAGCCCAAGCGACGACAATGCTGGATCCCTGAACAGCTAAGTTTCCTTTTATTTCAAAGTCAGCAGCTACAGTAATTTTTTCCCAGAGTGAACCGCCTCTTTTTGAGAGTCAGTGTTTACAAGGTAAAATCATTTTTTTTTGCTATAAAATTACTTAGAACCCTCAAACATTATATATATATATTTCTAACACCCTAGAGAATAAAATGGCGGTCGTTGCAACACTTTATGTCACACCGTATTTGCACAGCGGTCTTACAAGCACGGTTTTTTGGAAAAAAAATCACTTTTTTGAGTTAAAAAATAAGACAACAGTAAAGTTTGCCCAATTTTTTTCCATATTGTGAAAGACAAGTAAATTGATACCCAACATGTCATGCTTCAAAATTACGCCCGCTCGTGGAATGGCGACAAACTTTGACACTTAAAAATCTCCATCGGCGATGTTTAAAAATTCCTACTGGTTACCAGTTTTGAGTTACAGAGGAGGTCTAGTGCTAGAATTATTGCTCTCGCTCTAACAATCGCGACAATACCTCACATGTGTGGTTTGAACACCGTTGTGGGCGGGATGGGCGCTTTACATTTTTTTTTTTTATTAATTTTACTTTTTATTTTTACACTGGCCTTTTAAAAAAAGACATTTTGATCACTTTTATTCCTATTACAAGAAATGTAAACATTTCTTGTAATAGAAAAAAGCATGCCAGGACCTCTTAAATACACATTTACACTTAAATGCAATTAAAAAATAAAATGACATTGAAAAAAAAAATGTTCCCCTTAAGAGCTTTGGGCGAAAGTGACATTTGACATCGCTTCCGCCCCGGAAAGGTTATGGAGACAAGTGGGCGGAAGATGTCTTCTGCTCACTCAGCTCAAAGGCATTGCGGCGACAGGATCGGATTGTCTCCGCTGCTACCGGTGGGTCTGGTAAGCTGAGATGACCGGAGCGTGATAGGAGGGGGGTGCGCGCCGTTCAAAAAAATACCGGGGTTACGTTAGCTATCTGCTACCATAGCAATAGTATTCAACGGCAAAGCACCTCCGTATGATGGCGGGGGTCCGGAAGTGGTTAACATACACACATGTTTAGCAAAGTGTTTGATTAGCAGCTCACTGCAGCACTATACAAGTTCTGATTCATTGATTCATTACCTTGATCCATTTCTGCTATTGACCACATAAAAGGCCCCCTACTTCAATGGGCACTGCATATTTCATGTCTTCTGGCACACAAGGTTTAAAGGGGTACCTATTGTGTATATGACTCATCTACCAACCTGGAGAGATATACTGCCAGTTGATTTTCACGTGATTGTCTCTGTCAACTCTGTTGTGTTCATGGAAAAAACTCAATGCATGCATCATTTCATGTTGGATAAGGCCATAGTTCATACATGAGGTTTGTTGGAGTCTCACTGTCTGTCTGCCTCTTATCCTCCCAATATAGGACCAGCAGCTACACATGAAAAAACACAAATCAAGGGATTAAAACATACATACATAGTTATTAAAGTGTTACTAAACCCACAACAGTAAAATCAGTCTGTATATGCAGTTTTTTGGGGAGGCGGCAAAGGGCCAATCAGCACTTCCCAGACAGATGGTCAGGGGTCATGCAGACTGCATAGAACAGTCAGAGAAGAATGAAAACTCCTCCTACAAGCTTTAACCAGTGCTCGGCCAGGCACTGATAGAAGTCACAAGACTGCTATATACTGCTGGTAAGAAAAGGTATTTAGCAGTTTATATTTACTAAAATAATTGCATTTCCATGTTCTGTGTACTGTGGGAGGTCAGATATAGTGAATGCAGGTTCTGGGTTTAGTAACATTTTAACTACAACTTTTTCTTTTTCAGTTACCTGTTTGTTTGTTTTTTCAAAATTTAGGGTCATTCATTTATTTAGCGAAAAATAAAAAAACTCAGTTGTGATTAAATACCACCAAAAGAAAGCTCTATTTGTGTGAAAAAAATGATTAAAATTGTGTTTGGGTACAGCGTTGCATGACTGTGCAATTGTCATTCAAAATATGAAAGCGCTGAAAGCTGAAAATTGGCCTGGAAGGGGGTATAAGTGCCCCGTTGCCAAGTGGCTAATTTAGTTCTCCTTTAAAGTGGCTTGCTATTTTGTCATGGCAATTATAGCTATATATTTATTCAGATTGAAAAAAGACATAAGTTCAACCAACAGAATAAAAATAAATGAATAAATAAAATAATTAATTATGTAGCATACCCCTGAAAGAATCACTCATGAATTTGGCCTTGTTCACCTAGTCAAGACACACACAACCAGGGACATAGCATTTTCTCCATCCTTTCACTTGCTCAAACAAACAGTCTAGGGGTGTCTTTTTTTAATTATTAAATTTATTATTTTTTCTTTTTTTATTTTTATATGTCCCCCAGAATATATTGCTGGCAGGAGACTAGGGCTTTTTTTCCCACTGGACCTGAATAGAGCTGCACACAGTCCTCCAGGACCAAGATCAATTACTCACACTGCCACAGAATCTTCATTTGCCTCTTTCCAATATCCCCCAGGCCCTCCCTAGTGAGGGAGACACAAATGCAATTCACCATAGGGCAGCTGGACACTTCTCCAACTTTCTCCAGGTACTCTCTCCAAGGAGCTTCTCCAGACCCAAACGGACTCCAGGACTAAGCTTTGCGACTAGGCTACCTCAGCTGAAGCCTCAGCTGGGATCTTGATGTCTTCTTAGTGGTTCTTTCAGAAATCCCGCCTTGGGGGCAGAGCCCATTCACAGGGATCTCCTCCAGCAGGACTGGACCCATGAACAATTCTCAGAGGACACTGCCCACCTCGTTAATAAAATAATTAGTCCCCCTACACAATATATATATATACAGGGAGTGCAGAATTATTAGGCAAGTTGTATTTTTGAGGAATAATTTTATTATTGAACAACAACCATGTTCTCAATGATTCCAAAAACTCATTAATATCAAAGCTGAATATTTTTGGAAGTAGTTTTTAGTTTGTTTTTAGTTGTAGCTATTTTAGGAGGATATCTGTGTGTGCAGGTGACTATTACTGTGCACAATTATTAGGCAACTTAACAAAAAACAAATATATACCCATTTCAATTATTTATTTTCAGCAGTGAAACCATTATAACATCTCAAAATTCACAAATATACATTTCTGACATTCAAAAACAAAACAAAAACAAATCAGTGACCAATATAGCCACCTTTCTTTGCAAGGACACTCAAAAGCCTGCCATCCATGGATTCTGTCAGTGTTTTGATCTGTTCACCATCAACATTGCATGCAGCAGCAACCACAGCCTCCCAGCTGTCTCTTATACAC
>BLSH010527753.1:473229-486891 GCA_018402905.1 Glandirana rugosa
TGTACGTTATACAGGTATGAGAGACTGGTAGTAAAGGAGATAATCCAGACATCAGATCGTCAGGAGAGTTTGATCCCAACGGTGTAGTAGGGAAATTAGGTCCTGTGTATACTTAATGTGTCCAACAAGACTCCGATTAAATTACGTCCATTCCGTGGTTCACTCAAATTAATGGTGGAATTAGTCGGTGTCTTGGTATGCTGCCGCCGGCGGTCTAGCGCGTGTCACTCGCGCGTGCGCGGCGGCCTCCGCGCGGGCACGCGAGTGACACAGGCCCCTCCCGGTCCCTTGCCCACGCCGAGAGCGGAGGTCCGTGTTTACTTACACGGACCTCCGCTCCTTCACTCCGGGGGGGGCATCGCGGGTGGCCGGCGGCAATCGAAGCCGCCGCACCCGTTCCCTGGCCCTCCCCGGACACAGTGAGCGCACGGGCGCGCCTCCGGCGGCGCGTGCGCGCTCACTGTGCGCGATCTGGCGGCCGCCGTCGTATGGTTCTGTGGCTGATTAAGGTGGTAATTAAACTCACTTGGTGCCTTACCTGCATTAAATTAGCCTCAGAACAACCTGTGTAATTCATATGTGTCCTGGATTAAAGGGATGATGTGGCAACCCTAGTTTGAGAGGACTGCTAGACTACAGACCTAATAGAGGAAATGATGGTCAGAGAGTATGGACATATTGCATGTTTGGCCTGGAGACATGCAGAAGACAATACAAAACCGAGAACAAGTTACATGAGACTTGTAAAGATTAATGCCTAATCAATGTTCCCACTACAGCAGTAGTTTTCCACTCCTTAGGACCCACTAACAGGCTAGGTTTGCAGGATAACTGAAATACATCACAGGTGATATAATTTGCTGCTCAGTGATTGCAGTATTCGAGTCTGCATCTCCCCAAGGTAATACTTAAAATCTGGCCTGTTAGTGAGTTCTGAGGACAGGAGTTGAGAACCACTGCAATAAAGGCTGCCAAGGGTTGCACATCACAACCCTCAGGCCACAGGTTGGGCACCAGGGTTTTAGAGCATGGATGCTCAACCTGTGGCCATTTAGGTTGCCACATCATCCCTTTATTCCAGGACGCATATTAATTATACAAGTTCTGTGGCTGATTAAGGTGGTAATTAAACTCACTTGGTGCCTCATCTGCATTACATTAGCCTCAGAACAACCTGTGTAATTCATATGTGTCCTGGATTAAAGGGATGATGTGGCAACCCTAGTGGCCATCCAGATGTTGTGGAAATACAAGTCCCATGAGGCATTGCAAGGCTGACAGTTACAAGTATGACTCCCAAAGGCAAAGGCAACAGCTGGAGGGCCACAGGTTAAGCACCCATGCTTTAGAGCAGGGATCTGCAATTAGTGGACCTCCAGCTGTTGCAGAACTACAAGTCCCATGAGGCATAGCAAGACTCTGACAGCCACAAGCATGACACCCAGATTGCAGAGGCATGATGGGACTTGTAGTTTTGCAACAGCTGGAGGTCCACTAATTGCATATCCCTGCTTTACAGGGTTTTGTTGCCTTCCTCTGGATCAACTGTAAGTATAGGATTCTGTATATGAAGGCTTTTTTATTTATTCATTCGATTTATCTATTTTTTTCTATTGGTTGAACTAGATGAACTGGAGTATGTTTTCAACCTAACTATCTAACTATGATTGCCAAGACAAAACAGAAAGCCACTTTAACCAGTTGGAGCCGAGCGCACGCAAATGTGTGGGCTCTTGGCAGCCAGGGCTTGGCAACAAGTGGCTTCATATTTGCGTGCAATAGCGCCAACAGTGCCGTGCTGAGAGCACAGTGACCGGCGGTTCACGGAAAGTTCTTTTCCGATCATGTGACAGCCAATGAGGGTGGTCACGTGGCCATAAAGGCATAGCAAACCCCTTAAAGGGCCGGTGGCAACTAAGCCCAAAGCAAAAATGTTATATATTTCAGCTTACCAGCCCCTAGGTGTGTCGCTGCATTGGTTCTCTCTTTTTTTTTAAATATATTGCAATATATTCCATTTTTGTTTTTGGGCTCCAATATGTACTTACCCTCGTCCATCGTCAACATTGAGGTAGTTGGACTCTTTATTCCTTACTCTGAAACGCACGCAGCTCATTGTTTCAAACTCCAACATGGCAGATGTAATCAGATCTCTATTAGTGTCAGCTGTTGAAAAGAAAAAGCAGTTTAGGGGTCAATTCACAACCCATGTATTTTAATGTGCATTTAGGCTGGGGGGGGGGGGGTGCAGCGTGGTGCTGTGGCAATAACTCACACACTCAGGTGCAACAGAAAACTTGTACTGAAGTAAGGCAGTAACAGCTTACAAAAACCCACTCACAGTTTCCAATGATGTGAAGAAGTAGATTCCAGATGGATGGACAGCGACTGCTGTGAGGGGCAGAATGCGGCCTGGCCATCAAGTGCTCAGTCAGAAAGGTATGCAGAAGAGCTGCAACCCCTCCTCCTCAGGAACCTTTTTCTATCGCTAGTACTGTCCTTAATAGGTGGGGTACTTTTCCCTGTACTACCCACTCGCTAACAGCAAATAGACTCTTAAATAGACTCTGCAACACCTAAGATTGCCACCAGAATCACATGGGTGGCCAGCATCCAATCGAATTACTGCCCCAGTGACTCAGGAAGCCATAGAGGAACCCTGTTTCCCATGACTTCCTCTCCCTCTGCATTGTCATTGCTGTTGAGCACCAACGTCAGTGGAGACAGCAGACTGCACCTGCCTACATGCATGTTTACAATCCACTGTTTAATGCATGCTTGTTTTTAATGGTACTGCATCACCCTTGAAATGCGTTGGCCCAAAAAATGTTCATGCCCGTTTTTTGATCTGTTTAAGGATTTTTAATAGGATTAGCAGTGAATGGTAACATACTTTCCTAAAGCAATTAAAAAAAAAGGCAAACACAGATGCATAGACGTGGAACCAGACTTACAGGCCTGCCACGCTACAGTAGATGCATTGGACTTCAGTGGAGACACAGGAAGTGACATCATCTTCCGCTTACATAATACTCAAGGTCACAGATGTGGGCTACAGTTCTGTTAGGTGATAAAAGATCTAATAGTTCAATCTATAGTGAGGCCAACTTACAATACACAGAAGAAATGACATAGGGGACGATAACGAGTCCTTGCTCTGATTTGTTCCATGCACAGGTGTCGCATATCCTTGCACTGTGTCTGGTCAAGAGCTTAATGTCACCCTGGTATAGCATGACAGAGATACCTGGAAGAATAAACAATAACGCACTGTTTAAGTCTCTGTTTAAATTGATTTTCATAGTTACATAGTCACTTTGAAAAAAGACAAGTCCATCTAGTTCAACTAAAAAAAAATATATACATATCATACAATCCCACAATCCTATACCCATAGTTGATCCAGAGGAAGGTGAAAAAAAAAATTTAAGATCAAAATTAAATTGACTTTTCACTAAAAATACAATCTCTGTTTATTTAGTGTAGGCCTCCTACCCTTGTCCAGTGGGACAAAAAAGTAAGTTAAGATACTTACCTTTCCCCCTCTTCCTCCCAAAGCACCTAGCGAGAGTGACATCCTCATCTTTTCAAGTTGTTCCAACAAGGTTGAGTTGCCTAAAGCCTCGTACACACGGGTGCAACGGTTGTACTACCAAACGTCCAACTTTGGACCAAGTTGGATGTTGGCTGTTGTGTCTCGCGTACTGACATGCACTAAGCAATTGTACAACCAATCCTACCTTGGTGACGTGCTTCGAGCGTATAACGAGGAAGTTCAGGTGCATGTGATTTGTGAATTAGGAATGTAGGTTTCCCAGAACAGATACTTCTGGGCGTTCCTGACTTCTGAGCATGCGTGTTTTGCACATACAACTTTGTTGGATCAACTTCTCTGTACACACTGTACAACAGTCGAACGATCGCATGTTCTACAACCAAAATTTTCTAGTCTGCTCACCCAACTTCTGTTGTACAACAACGGCTGTTGTAATCACATGTACTAACGATCAGATGATCGTACAACAAGCTGGTTGTACGACCGTTGTTGTACAACCATTGCACCGTGTGTGCCGTAAGTCTCACCAAAAATGATCCTGCATTGTGCTAAGGAGTCAACTTGTGACATTTCGAGAACTCAGCATTCCTCAGAATCTTGTTGGAAGGGTGGTGCCCTCACCCCCTGCAGTATGGAAGCTAGGGGGAAGGAGGAACTTAGATATAGGTCAGTAAATTAATGAACTTGTACATTAAGGGCTAGTTTACACTTGCTTGAAAACAAGGCTTCAGACAGGCTTTGTTAGAGCTCTCTTAACGCCAGTCAAAGCTCCTGTCAGTAAACAAAATGGCTAGCTTACAGTCCTGTTTACACCTTGCTTTTGCTTGGTGCTTCAATGAGGCTTTGGGGGGGCTTCGATAAGGCTTTGGTGGGGCTTCGATGAGGCTTTGGTGGAGCTTCGATAAGCCTTTGGTAGGGCTTCAATGAGGCTTTGGTGAGGCTTTGATGAGGCTTTGTGGGGCTTCGATGGGGGCTATAGTTGGGTTTCAAGCGAGCATTGCCATAGACTTCTATGGAGGTTTTGAAGACACTTTGAAGCACCACTAAAGCGACATGGGGTATAATTTTTGAAGCAAAGCAAAAGTAAGGTGTAAACAGGACTGTAAGCTAACCATTTTATTTAGTGACAGGAGTTTTAACAAAGCGTGTCCGTAGCCTTCTTTTGAAGCAAGTGTAAACTACCCGTTAAAGTGGTTGTCAACCTGTGACAACCACTTTAACCTACAGGTAAGCCTATAATAAGGCTTACCCGTAGGCGTCCTGCATATCTCCCAAACCTGCACGGTTTAGGAGATATGCAGTGTACTAGATGTGGCACATGCGCAGTAAAGAAACGGCCTCTGTGCTGTTTCTTCACTGAGATTGTGCCGTGACTGGTGGCTTCCGCGTGCATGTGTGGGAGTGATGTCACGCGATTCCAGCCAGTGACAGCGCCGGAGTCGCGGCCCCGGAAGGAAGAGGGGCTGAAGATGGACGCGGCCAGCACAGGGGACAGTGCTGGATGTTGCAGGCCTCATTTGCAGGTAAGTGACACATAATGGACCCATTATGCTTCTACTTTGCAGGGGAATATAGAGGAAGTAAACCCCATCAGGGTTTACTTCCTCTTTAATGTGTGTCGAAGCCGAATCAAGTGTAAATGAGCCCTAAGGCAAACACTCAGAATATTTGAACAATAAAAAACTCTCTTTGTCACTACCATAGCATGGCTACCATGGCATAGTTCAAATTAGTCAGGTCTATACATGGATAAAAAAAAGGGGTTTTATTAAAACTTACTGTAAAGTCCTTTTCTGCGAGTTCACTGACAGACGCAGCTCTTCATTGACATGTGGGGTTATATGCAGATCCTATTAGGAGTTAACTAGGCAAAAGAAAGAAAGTAAGCTGGCCCCTCCCAGGGGGCCGTCCTCTCTTTCCCATATAACCCCCCTGCTCTGCTCAGCATATCAGTTTGTAACAAGCCGTACCGAAAAAACGCAGAGGGGTGGGTGCTGTGTCTGTCAGTGAACTCAGAGAAAAGGATTTTACGGTAAGTTTTAATAAAATCCCTTTTTCTCCTACGTTCACTGACAGACGCAGCTCTTCATTGATATGTGGGGATGTCCCAAAGCTGTGTCAGTAAGAGGGGTGAGTAAATGACAACAACTGTACCCAACAGAACCTCTCAGGAGGCGCCAGCCGCGCCTACACTGCCGCCTGTAAAACTTTACGGCCAAAAGAGGCATCCGAAGATGCTGACACATCAACTTTAGTAAATGTGTGCACCGAGGCACAAGTAGCCGCCTTGCACACCTGTGAAACCGAGGCCTGGTGTCTGAAAGCCCAGGAAGTGGGCTGGTGGAATGAGCCGTGACTGGAAAAGGGGGTACCTTGCCCCGAACAGAATACGCATGGGTCACGGTCTGCCTGATCCAACAAGAAACAGTAGCCGACGAGGCCGTCATCCTTTGCGCAGACCATCCGTCAGTACAAACAACGTGTCAGACTTCCAAAAGGAAGCCCTAGCTGCCAAATACACCCGCAAAGCCCTTACGACATCCAAGGAATGTAACTCAAATTCCTTAGGGTGTGAAGGATGCGGGCACAGCGAAGGAAGAACAATATCTTCATTAATGTGAAAAGAGGAAACCACCTTCAGTAAAAATGAAGGTGGCGGGCGCAAGACCAAGTAAGGAGACTTGCAGGACAACGCTGTCAACTCAGACACCCGCCTAGCGGAGATAATGGCCACTAAGAAAGCCACTTTCTGCGACAGCAACTGCAAGGGAATATCCCTGATCTTCTCATATGGGGGTTTCTGAAGCACAGAAAACACCAGATTCACATCCCATGGCGCCATAGGTGACCGTACCTGAGGGGCCACATGGCGCACACCTTGTACAAATGTACGAATCAACGAATGTGACGCCAGGGGGCGTTGAAAGAGAATCGCCAGAGCTGATATCTGACCCTTGAGAGTACTCAAAGGCAACTTTTTACTCAGGCCTTGCTGTAAAAAAGTCAGGACCCTAGACACCCCCCGCCTCCCACCAGGCAATGTAGGCCTTCCAGGTGCGATGATAAATCTTGCGTGAAGTACACTTGCGTGCTCTCAGCATGGTAGAGATCACGGAGTCATCAACACCTCTGTCCCTCAGCACCTGGGACTCAATAGCCAAGCCGTCAAAGCCAGTGAGGGTAAAGCAGCGTGCAATATGAGTCCCTGAGACAGCAGATCGTCTCGCCGCGGAAGACGCCAGGGAAGATCTGCCACCATTCATACCACGTTGGCGTACCAAGGACGCAGAGGCCAATCCGGAGCCACCAGGATCATCAGAATCCCGTCCGCTTCCACCCTGCGCAGTAGCCGCGGTAGAAGCTTGATGGGAGGATAGGCGTACAGAAAATGATACCGACCCCAAGGTGCTACCAGGGCATCCGTGACGACCGCCAACAGGTCCCTTGTTCTGCACACAAAAGTCTTTACTTTGTGATTGAACCAAGATGCTATGAGGTCCACATCTGGCGTGCCCCACTTGAGGCAGATCTGGTAGAACACTTCTGGATGTAAGAACAATTCCCCCTGATCCAGCGTCTGGCGACTGAGATAGTCCGCCTGCCAATTTTCTACGCCTGGAATGTACATGGCGGAAATCGCCGGTACGTGGAGTTCTGTCCATCTGAGAATGAGAGCTGCTTCCGCAGGTGCTGCTGAACTCCTCGTTCCGCCCTGATGATTCACATACGCCACGGCCGTGGCATTGTCCGACTGAATCCGAATCGGGAGGCCTCGCAACCTTACCGTCCAGTGGGAGAGGCAGAGTCTGATTACCCTCAGCTCCAGCACATTGATCGGAAGGCGAGATTCCTGCGCCGACCAGCGCCCCTGGGCAGACAACAGTCCCAGGACCCCCCCCCCCCAGCCCGATAGGCTGGCGTCCGTCGTGACAATCGACCAATTCAGGGGAAGAAAGGATTTTCCCAAGGTTAGAGCTGTTGCCCGAAGCCACTATGTCAAGGACCCCCTGGTCTGAGAGTCCAGTCTGATCAGTCGGTCTAGGGACAGAGGTGACTTGTCCCACCGAGACAGAATCGCTCGTTGAAGGAGTCGAGTGTGACTCTGGGCGTAGGGTACCGCCTCGAAGGCCGAAAGCATGAGCCCCAACACCTGCATACAGAACCGTAAGGAGGACCACCGGCGAGACCGTAAGTTTCGCACTGCTGCTTGCAGGGTCCATAACTTGGCCGGAGGTAGAAACACCTTCGCCTGTTCCGTGTCCAGGATTAGACCCAGGTATTCCAGGTGACGGGACGGTGTCAGCGTCGACTTCTGCAGATTAATCAACCAGCCGAAGTCCCTCAATGAAGCCATTGTGATGGCTACGGTCTCCTCCAGAGCTGAAGCAGATTCCGCTCTCAGGAGTAGGTCATCGAGGTATGCTACTACCGCAATGCCTCTCCGCCTCAGTAGCACCAGAACCAGGGCCACCAGCTTGGTGAACACCCGAGGAGCCGAGGCCAGACCGAAAGGAAGTGCCACAAATTGGTAATGTCGGTCTCCCACCGCAAAGCGCAGGAAGCGCTGGTGTCTGGAACAGATGGGAATGTGGAGATACGCGTCCCTGATATCCAGGGACGCCATGAACTCCCCTTGCTGCAGGGCGGCCTTGACGAGCGGACAGATTCCATCCGAAATTTTCGCGCTCTCACAAAGTGGTCTAGCGCTTTTAGGTCCAGAACAGGCCTGGCCCCTCCCCCTTTTTTGGGGACCACAAATAGGTTTGAACAAAAACTTTGAAAGCTCTCCAACTGAGGTACTGGCACAATCAACCCCTGGTCCGATAGTGCCTGGACAGCCCTGAATAGGGCCTCTCGATGCCCCTGATGGAGTCTCAAGTTCGATGGGAAGAACCTGTCTGGGGGTAGAGTGCTGAACTCTATCCTGTATCCAGAGGACACCACTTCCTGCACCCACCGGTCAGAAATCCTGGCAGTCCATCTGTCTGCAAACCCCAGAAGACGTCCCCCCACCCGTGCTTCGGGTGGGGGCAACCCATCATGCAGAGGCGGGCTTATCCTCCGTCTTTTCGTTCTTGCGTTACCAGGAACGCTTACCGGCCCCTGCGGTGGGCTTGCCAGGTCTTGACCCCTTGCCCGCTGTGCCGGGGACACGAAAAAACCTCTTCTGACACAAAGAGATATGCTTTCGGTGGAATTCCCGCCGCTTGGGTACGGGAAGGAACATACTCTTCCCCCCAGTGAAATCCTTTATGATTTCATCCAACTGTGGTCCGAAGAGACGGCCACCCTGAAAGGGATATCCACAAGACCTTTTTGGACGCGTGGTCACCAGACCAAGAGCGTAACCAAAGTACCCGTCTGACAATGACTGCAAATACAGAGATTTTTGACAACATGGGAAGCAGGTCCAGGGCCGCATCAAAGTCATTCTGCAGCTCCGCCATACAATCGGATAGATACTGCGCCGCCATGGCGAATACCAGAGCCGGTCTCATGGCTGATCCTGCTAACAGAAAAAGTGCCTTAGACACTGCCTCCGTACACCTGTCGGCTGGGTCCTTGAACGAAGGGGACCCTTCCAGGGGTATGGTTGTCGCCTTGTTGAGGCGAGCCACCGGGGGGTCCACTGTGGGGGACGCCCATTTCTTCACGAAATTATCCTCAAAAGGATAGCGTATCGCAAATCATTTTTGGTAGGGCGAAGGAATTTTGAGGGTGTTGCCATTCCTGATAGACCAGATGATCAAAAAATTGATCATACGGGTAAGCCTTAGGTGGTCTAGGCGATCTAGCTGATCCGCAAACATATGCGGCAGCTTGCGACTCCCCTACTTGGTCCAGTCGCAAAGACGCACGGATACCGGTAATCAGTGCGGTCGCCAGCTCTTTTTCACGCACCACTGAGGCCCCCAGGTCCTCTTTGTCATCTGAAAGAATTAATTCACCTACCGAAAGATCCACGGGTGTCCCCGTGACCCCCGAAGCCATTTCCGGTTCTGAGTCTTCCCCTGAGGAACAGGGGGGAGGTGGGCGTTTTGCAGGGGCCCCCAGAGACTTGCTCGACCTCACCCAGAATCCTGTGCTGTCAGCGCTGTCTTCAGCGAAAGTGAAAGTAAATGACAGCCGCATGTAATACATGCTTCTGGGACTCCAATATGGCCGCCAGGGCCGTCCCAGGAAGGTCAAAACTGATCAGCAATGCAAGTGCATAAGCCGGGCTATGGCAAAATGGCCGCCGCTGGCACTAGGGGGAAAACCTCTATAAAATGGCTGTGGCTACGGCAAAATGGCGGCGATCCACCGCAAAATGGCGGCGGATCGCCGCATGGGGGTAAAAAGGCGGAAGGCATTCCGGGAGGGGTGCGGAGCGGGTGGGTGGGGGTGAGCCCCCATGGGCCACAGCCCGGCGACCCTGCTAAGGGGAAAAAAGTTTTTGGGTTTTTTTTGTGTCCGGCGCCCCCCCCCCTTCGCTCCCTGAGGGGGGAAGAGGGTAGGATCACTCACCACTCCAGCCGGGCGTAGCGGGTCACCACATGTTGCAGACCTTCCTCCCCATCCGGAAGGGATGCTGCAGAGAGCACGTCCTGACACTGGGCTTAAGTGGGGGTCTCCCACTGGCCGCCCGCATGGAACAGGCACGATGCGGCGGGTCCCGCCTAAGCATAGGACTGGCTCGCATTGGTCGGCCACGCTGGGGAAAGCACAGGATTCTAGATATCCTTTTTGCCCCAGCTGGCTTCTTGATAGCAGTCTTCATCAGAAGACTTGAGAAAAATAAAAGTGCGGTAGAAAAAAATAAGATCCGCAGGTCCCATAAGGGAGCCAGGTCAACTCCTTGCACTAGGCATGTTAAAACTGATATGCTGAGCAGAGCAGGGGGATTATATGGGAAAGAGAGGATGGCCCCCTGGGAGGGGCCAGCTTGCTTTCTTTCTTTTTCCTAGTTAACTCCTAATAGGATCTGCATATAACCCCATATGTCAATGAAGAGCTGTGTCTGTCAGTGAACGTAGGAGAAAAAGATACAGACATAGAGGTTAGAGAGGGATGCTGACATTACCTTTATTTGCTTTCACTAGTTGATCAGAAATGGACAGTCCATGGTCACTGGGGGTATTTTTCTTAGCATCTGATAAAAGAAAAAAAAAAGTAACAATTCAATTTTCTACATAAAGATCATCCTATATACATGTGGATATATTTAATGAACTGAGGGTCTGTTTGCAATAGTTCTAAAGATTTTTTATCTTAATTCATTCTCAAACCCCCCCTCCCTAAACACTTACCTGGCACCACTCTTGTTCCAGTGCTGTGCCCATCAGCAGCCCCGCCTGGCTCTCTTCCTGCATGCACAGACTGAGAACAGCGGGAGCCATTAGCTCCTGTTGCTGTCAATCACATCTTGTGAGGAGGGGGCTGAGGGCAAGGTGCAGTGTGTGTCTATGGACGTGCACAGCCTGGTTTAGGAGCATGTAGGTGGTGTGCAGCGGAAATAATTCACACAAACAGGTGCAGGGCAGAACTTGTATTGAAATAATTCAGCAACAGTTACAATGGTGGGAAGGCTACCTGGAAAAGTGCACTTATGGATTCCAGTGACATGAAAGGAGCAGAATGCAGCCGGACTGACTGTGTCTGTTGAAAGGGGCAGAATGTGGCCTGGCCTTCTAGTGCCCATTTGGGAAGGTGCCCAGAAGAATTGCGACTCTACGCTTTCTCTCCAAGTCTTGAACCTTTCCCTAATGCTAGTACTATCCCTAACAGTTGGGGTGCCTGTCCCTACTCTATCAACTTGCAAAATGCATGCCAAACCTGGGAACCAGGGCCTTAAATAGGCTCTACCTGACCTATGATGGCTACTAAAGTCACTTAGGGTGGCAGCATCCAATAACATAGCTTCCCCTGGTGACTCAGGAAACCATAGAGCAGTGGTTCTCAACCCCTGTCATCATGACCCACTAACAGGCCAGGTTTGCAGGATAACTCAAATACATCACAGGTGATATCATTTGCTGCTCAGTGATTGCAGTATTCTAGTCCCCAATAATACTTAAAATCTGGCCTGTTAGTGGGTCCTGATGACAGGAGTTGAGAGCCACTGCCATAGAGGAACCCTGTTCCTCTCCCAGATAGCAGTGGCTTGCTAAGCTATTGCTAGACTTGCCAGGCTTCACAAGTTTGTTGCACAATTGCAGCAAGTCTGCATTGCATGAGTCCAGATCAACTTTCTTTGCAAACATTCTGCAAGTCTGCAGCAAGTTCTGGTTCAGTTATGCTGTGCAATATTCATCCCACCACAGGGTCACTGTGACTTGCTGAGCTCTTGCTGTAGACTCACCACTGCAGCTTTGCTCTTGCTAGAGACTTGTCATGCAAATTTGCTACAAACTAGAAATGTATCAACTAGAACATGTGCTTCAAGTGCTCTGCCAGTGCACAACTTGCAAGTGAAAATGTGCAGCGAGGTAACAACTTACAAGTTAACCTTGCAATATGGACTTGAGTTCCTTTCCAACAACAGTGCTGCTGTGGAAGAGCGCCACCTGCAGTGGAGAAAGTAGACTATACCTGCCTACAGGCGCTTCCTATAGAAAGCATTTTGCTATGGGGGAGCCGCTCTATGCAATACCATTGTACAGGACAGGTAAGTATAACATATTTGTTATTTTAATAAAAAAGTAGCTTTACAATCACTTTAAAATGTATCTAAACCCAAGAACAAAAATGTAATATCTTCATTTTGAAGCTATCCTCTATAAATAATTAATTTCCCAGCTCCTATGTAATGGACATGAAGAGTAGTCCAAGGACAGCAGCCTAGGATGACCGCCAGGTGATAATAAAGGAGAAAAAAGAAAACGAATGCAGCCGCGACCTAAAGGTTTGTAAATGGCAAAATATAACATTTTTGGTTTTGGGTTTAGATATGCATTAGGTTAGATACTAATAGCCTTACAGTATATTTTGGCTATGGGATGAAACCATCACACACAAAAGGAAAGCATAGATTCTCAAACCCAGGACCCCGGTGCTGTGAGTGCTAACTGCTCAGCCAACATGCTATCCTACTCAGTACCTCTTAATACATTTTCTACTTTATTATTAACAATATATTAGTGTCTAGAACAAAGCTCTCAATACAATTGTTTATTTTCAGTACGAGTATTAGAATATCATATATTGGTGTACTTACCACTTTTGTTATCCTGTTTCACGGTCTGCAAAAAAAAAAAATGCAGAAATGCATTAGTGTGGATAATGGAATGCAGGGTCTTGTCTCTTTATAACTGCAGGACATGTTTTTGGTTTTCCCACTCTAAAGACACCTTCAGGGCCTATCACTTATTTTAAAGTTGAGCTCTAGCCTTACCTAACCTCAGACATGAAATGTGAACAAAGCATATCCCTCTATAGTGTGTACTTGTCTCACTCCAGAGCACTAAGTGTAATTTCTGTCTGTTGCCTCCTTCCTCTGCTATCTGCAAATCTCACTTCTCACAAGTTTTCACCAAGAGAAAAAAGGTGATGGGGAGGGAACCCCAGCACACAACCTGTGACTGACAGCCTCAGCTCTGTTCCTGTGTGCTGTGTGAAGGGGGTGTGTCCATTCCCTCCAATCAGTTCTCAAAGCTCTCCTCACTAAGCTCTGCAGAGTGTAATTTCAGCTCTCTTCCTTTTTTCTAACACCTAAGAAAACTTTATAAATTCAGGACTTTAAAAAGACAGAGAAAAGAAGACTGCAGATAAAAAAAATACACAGGGGCGTAACGATAGAGGTTGCAAGGGTTGCAATTGCAACCATGCTCCATTCTCCAGGGGGCCCGTGTGCGTCCCTTGTACACCTGGATAGGAGGGATGGCGGGGGCGACACTTAGAGGAACCAATCTCTTCCATTTTCCTCCTAATGGAGGAGATTGGTTCCTCTATATGCTGCCCCTGCCGGCCCTCTTATCCAGTTTACTTGTCTTCTGCTGTTCCCAGGGTCCCTGTGTTCTTCCCTGGTGGGGGGGGGGGGGGGGGGGGGGGGGGGGGGGGGGGGGGGGGGGGGGGGGGGGGGGGGGGGGGGGGGGGGGGGGGGGGGGGGGGGGGGGGGGGGGGGGGGG
>BLSH010527753.1:505176-524759 GCA_018402905.1 Glandirana rugosa
TAAAAAGTTCATAAATTGGTGAACGGCTGGCGGCTAGCCGTTAACTGTCACCGTTTCACCGAGACATTGCGCCTAGCGGCAGTATACTGCCGCCGGCGCACTGATTACTGTGTAAATGCCATTGGCAGTGAAGGGGTTAACCTGCAGGGGGCACTCTAAGGGTTAACTGTGTTCCCTGGGCGTGTTCTTACTGTGGGGGGGCTGCCCTAACAGGAGAAGGGAAGTGGTCACAGCCTCCACGTACAGGAAGGCTGTGATCACAGCCCTTCCCCCTCACACAGAACGGAGGTCCGTGTTTACATACACGGACCTCCGTTCCTCCACTCCGGGGGGGCCATCGCGGGTAGCCGGCGGCAATCGAAGCCGCCGCACCCGCTCCCTGGCCCTCCCCGAACACAGTGAGCGTGCGCGCTCACTAGGCGCGATCTCGCGGCCGCCGTCATATGACGGCGATCCGCGTTACAGAGCCACTTTGCCACTGTCAATTGCCGATCGGCGGTCGGCAAGTGGTTAAATACTTGAAAAATTTTGATTTTTTAAAAAGTTTTTTTATTGGAAATGTTTTATAGCAGAAAATAAAAAAAAGTTTTTGTTTATATCGCACAAAGTAAAAAAAAACCAGTGCTGATCAAATATCACCAAAAGAAAGGTCTATTTCTTTGAAAAAAATGATATACATTTTATTTGTGTCCAGTGTTGCATGAGGGCACAATTGCCAGTTAAAGTATCGCAGTGCCAAACAGCAAAAAATGACATGGTCTGGTCATGAAGGGGTAAAAGCTTCCGCAGGTCAAGTGGTTTAAGTAGATTCACTTACCTGCTCCTCCGCACTGCTAGACTGGGCCCCGCAGCATCTCCTTCCCTCCTCCCCAAAAGTTTAAAGGAGAAGTACAGTCAAAGCTCGTTTGGCTGTACTTCTCCTGTGGATCACAGGAGTGCAGTTTGCTCTGCACTCCTGTGACCCGTTTTCAACAGACAGCAGGCTGAAGCCCGCTGTCGGCTGACATCACAATGCCGGTTCAGGCTCGGGCAAGATCGCGACAATGAAGTTGAGATCCACCCACATGCCTGGTCCGGCACCCGGCTCAGCCTCTTAGTGAGCTGAAAGCCTGAGCCGGCCCCTTCCGCCCCCTCCACAGCCCAGCACTCCAATGAGCGTGGGGTGGAGGGCAGAGCAGAGAGCTGGTGACTAACAGTCACCAGCTCTCTGCTCAGGGAGCTGTGAGAATCGAGCGATCGGTGGTGTTTGATCGCTTGGTTCTCAGTGTTAGAGTCGGCAAGGGACCGATGCTGCATCCACTTAGGTATGTATAATTAAAAAAAATATTCCCAAACTTCTCTTTTAAGTTCCTGATATTAGCAAGACCAACACTGGATGTGAGGACGCAGAGGGACAGTCCACTGCTTGAGTATGAGGAAAGCACTCCCTGCCCAGGGAGCGGAGGATCAGGTAAATTGCTTAAGTGCCCGTTCACATAGGGGCGACTTGCGATCCGACTTGAGTTGCCTCAAGTCGCCCCAAGTCGCTTGACATCTGAAATCCCATTGAAATGAATGGGAGCCGTCTTAATATACGCGACTGAAGTCGCTCCGACTTCAAGGCGACTTCTGAAAAGGGTCCTGTACTACTTCTAGGCGACTTCTATCCGACTTGTGCCCATAGGATTCAATAGAAGTCGCCTCCAAGTCGGATCCCCCATCTACATGGAAGCGACTAAAAGAAAATAATTTATCCAGGGCAACCACCTCCCTCCCCGCTCTGATTGGCCACAGGCAAAGTCGCCTGGCATAGTCAAGCTTGAAGTTGCCTGCAAGTTGCCTCCAAGTTGCCTGCAAGTTGCCTCCAAGTTGCCTAGCAAAGTCGTGCCTGAAGTCGGATCGCCCCTGTGTGAATGCAGCCTTACTCTCCCCTAGACCTAGGCGAGCGAGGTGGGCTTTAGTGTATTGTGCAAAATCTTGCTGGATGAAAAAACACCACATTTTTCCCTGCCATGTGCATGAGCCCTTTTTTTTTTGTTAGATTAGCGAAGGATTAAAACCTGTGCCATTTTTTATTGCTGTCTGTTGCCCTGGTAGGTTAATTCACCCTCTATATTTATCCTAACGATCAAAGTTAGCGAGACAGAAAATGAAGGAAAATCGAAAATTTTAAAGAAGAGGATGACTCTTTCAATAGGAACACTTATTATGGTGACAACTGCCTAAGAGCGGGGATTTGTAAAGTTGTATTTCCAGGACAGCAAGTACAGTGAGGTCTTCACATTGGGACAAGGGTTTCAACCATTCAGTACTCTTTCAGAAACTAACAAAAGGTTTTGGCTATAAATACATTTTAAATAATACATTTTTCTAGAGGTCTATATTTCATACCAAAATAATAATGACAACTGAGGAGGAAAGTGGGGCAGAGAGAAATGGTTTCAAACGAAAGACAGCTCCGCAAAAAGAACGGTTGAGAGTTATGGTCAACAATTTCATGTCTGTGAGCCCTTAGCCAGAATGGGGTGTAACCAATCTCTGAGCCAAATAGTGTGATGGGACTGTTTGTAATCATGGTACCACATCCCGTTACAGTCTGGCTCTATGGATTACATCTGCTTATTAATAACACATTTTCAATTATCATTCAACTTTTCGGCCAATGTTTGTGGAGGCAGGAGACTTCTTTTCGACACGTCCCCAGATATTAAATCTGCTTCTTCAGGGGAAAGTAAAACTGATCTGAGTTGGAAATGAGTGGTGGCCTAGCAGAGGAGGATCTGCTTCCATGGTGGTGGTAGGAAAGGTTTGCTATGGTGAATTCACCTGGTAACCTGAGCCCTCATATCTTATGAGCGTAAGGTGTTTCATGGGACCCCATGCAAACTAGATCTGGGACCACTGAAATCAGAGAGGCCACTTGGAGGGATGGGAACATTCACTGTAGGCCTCAGTGTGGGAACTGGTTTAGCAACCCGCAACGAGAGGGTGCTTTAAGTGCCCATTGGCAGATGGTGGTGCCTGTGGGTACTCTAAAGGTGCATGCATGTGGGATAACCCTCAGATCTCGAAGGCACCTTCACTGAGATGTGGCCTGAGGTGAGGGGGAGAGATTAGGTGGAGAGAACTTGTGCTCATTCTCTTCAATAAGTCATGTGCAGGAAAATTTAGAAAAATAAAGCTTTTCTTTCAGATTGTCAGGAAGGCACTAGCCATAGTACAGATGGAGCCTCAAGA
This sequence comes from Glandirana rugosa, assembly GCA_018402905.1. NCBI lineage: Eukaryota > Metazoa > Chordata > Amphibia > Anura > Ranidae > Glandirana > Glandirana rugosa. The sequence goes on from BLSH010527753.1 coordinate 508,393, forward strand.
CGTACACAGGTGCGCAGGCACAGATGTGCTGTTGCCAGTTTGCCTGTGCATAACCGCCCACGAATATGTATGCGCAAACTATCTATATGTGCTATAGTTGGCACAATTGGACTATTTAAACTGCAGTTCTATTAGTCAGTGCTGTCTGATCTACAGCTCTTGCCCATATCTGTTCCTGTGCTTGCTTCTGTTATTGACCTGGCTTGTTCAGACCTGGCTTGAAAGCTACCTGCCCTGACCTTGGTCTGTCTCTGGATTTGCTCTGCCTTCTGCTCATCTGCCTGATTCTGCTTGTATCCTATTCATTCTCTGCCTATTAATTATGCCTAGTCCGGGGTCTGCTGTCCCTGTTGCCATCTGCTTTCCAACGATCTGACCCATCTCTGGTGACCCACCTGCTACCCACTGCCACGGCTGAGGGACATCTCACAGGCACTCATACCTCACCGCCCTCTCGCGAACACTGTTGCAACATCAGTGGCCTCAGAGCTGGGGCTGTACCAGAGGCCTCCCTCTACACGTCAGGCTCTGCCACATGGTGCGTATAATTCATTTTACCTCAATTTTTCCTTTTCTTAGATTTTAGGGTTTTATAAAGTTTTTGTTCATGCGGCATGAGGTTCCCTAAGAAGAAAGTAAGTGCAAATGACATCCCATACTGCAGTGAGTAGGTCTTGACTGCACACATTAAGATGCGTATAAAATGTAATGTGACCAGATAACGCACATTACAGTTTGTTTGGGCATGGGCTTACAGGACAACCAAGGGCTGGGTGAATCTGTCATAACCCTCTGGGCATCTTGGAAGTCATGTTGGATCTACTGCCCACAAGAATCCTGAAATGCCTCATCCTGACCTAATGCCCTTGTGCCATTCTGCAGGGCCCAAAGTGTCTCAGGGAGTTATCACACTTCCCTGTAAACTGGAATTAGCTGGAGAACAGATAACCAGGCCTTTTTTTTAAATTGTGATACCTGCATGACTTTTAATTGGGAAACCCTCATTAACATTAAAATACCTGGAATTTACCTTTCTGAATTTAACACATTCATTTCAAGGCTGATTTCACAAAGATAAGGACTTTAGCATTCTGCTGTTAATGGTCATCTACCTGTCACTGAACTTTTAAAAGGCACCAGTAAAAAGCAGATGAGAAGTTTGATACAAGCTTGCTAGAGTCATTGTTCCTCCCTGTGACTTATCTGCTGCCTGGAGCCATGCATGTTTGTTCCCGGAACTTCAATTATCCTGCTCCACCCAATACCTGGATCTTATGACTAGAGGTCTCTTATATCTCATAAATGTTATTCTTTGTGTTTGTACACTCATCTCCAAGGTATGCATTGCGGGATATTAACAGAAACTGTTGGTGTTCATACAAAAAAGACCAATGCTAATATAGAACAGTGATGATCAATTTATTACATTTTGAGGGGTCTGCATTACTGAATGGCTGCACATTATAATAGGTATATGTAATTCAGAAAAACATCATGACGTGAAACTGTAAGGCTGGGACCACCCCAGAATAAGATTAGAGGTCGACCGATATATTGGCTGGCCAATATACTGTATCTGGCATTTTTTTAAATTAATCGGCATCGGCCGATTGTGCTGCAAATTAGGCCAATTAATTTATGCACTAAGGCCAGTTCACACAGGGGCGATCCGACTTGCGGGGCGACTCAGCGCGACTTGCAAACGACTTCTGTAATAGAAGTCAATGCAAGTCACCTGAAGTTGCCCAAAAGTAGTATAGGAACCTTTTTCTAAGTCGGAGCGACTTGAGTCTCCTATTAGGCCTCATATAGCATTTTTTACAGCTCTCCATGTTATTCAATGGGCCGTTAAAAACGCTGACGTTTTTGAGCTGTAGAGGGCGTCGGGGTTAGTGAGCTGTAACTAGAACGTGGGACCAGCACGTTCCGAGGCTGTAACGTTTTGGCGTTTTTAACGCCGACGCTGCAAAACGCTCACTAACGCCATACTTCTGTTAACTGGCTTTTTTGACAGACATCGCATGTGATTTGCAGCGCATTGCTGTTCACATCACATGCGATATCTGTGTGATGCGATTTCAGCCATACAGATAGTATATATGCAATTTATACAGTTAATTTTTATTGTTTGAACTATTTTTCCCATTTGGGTCGTGAGTGGGGCCTCATATCTAGGTGTTGCCTAAGGCCTCACAAAGCCTAAAGCTGCCTCTGGAGGAGGAGAAGTGTCTGTCAGCTGCTTTAATGAAATGTATACAGGGAGATTGGTGATTGTAACTCCCCCCCAGCATCGCACTGATCACCCAACTGCCCAGGTATTGGATTAGGCATCAGAGCATTTTGTCCAAGTACAAGTACTCAGGTTAAATGCTCAGTATTGGCACCGATACTAGTATTGGTGCAACCTTAATTATTACAGTCATCAGTGCTAAAAAGATGCACTGTCACTGTACTAATGCCACTGGCAGGGAAGGGGTTAACATCAGGGGTGATCAAAAAGTTAACTGTGTGCCTAGCTGGTGATTCAGTGTAGTGGGGGAGGTCCTTTTACTTGGTTTACAGGAACACAGGATCCATGCCTTCTGTACTGACAGAACGGCAATCTGCCTTGTTTACATGGGCAGACTGCCGTTCTGCCAGTGTGTACAGAACGATCAGCAGGTGCCATGGGACCCACTGATAAGCTCACGCTGTGTAGAATTACAAGAGAAGTAAGCCACCAGCGGTATGCACTCACGCCCGATACCTGGAAGTGCAGCATCACATATTTATACATGCTCCTGCGCAGCGTGGCCGCCCTGTAGCAATAAATGTACTATGGGGCGGTCGGCAAGTGGTTATAGAAGCTTACGCCTGCATCTGATGGATTTGTGACGAATAAATAGGCACTGTGTCGCACTGCATACTCCATTTGCAGATCATTCAGATTCATCCTCTGCAAACAGTACAGCGGGCCTCCTAAAGTTACGTCTCTGGAAGCACCTCAAGGGGTTGAGTGTTTGTGCCATCTAACTAGACAAGAGTTGAAGCATCTTCAGGCGTATTGGTGGATGGTGGGCTGCAAAGCAGGAGCATGGACCTGGGCTAGGTGACCACTGAACTGTGTAATATTGTCAGAATCCATGGCTTCTCCAGGGGTTCTTGGAGACAATAATGGAAGAGGAGAAGGCAGCCAACATTGAACATTTGGTAGCAGAGTTTTTTGTGGCTCATGAATACAGGCAAGTTCTTAAAAAAAAAACCCTTACGGGCATCTATTTGGGTCTGAATGGGTTTGAGGAGTTTACAGTGTAGGTTCATTGTTTTTATTTGGTTCTTTTTCTCTTTATATCATAGACTGATACACCTGGAATAGACTGTTGCAAGACAACTCCAGTGACTTCTTTCTACTTTTTTCTTGTTTCGTTGTCCTTGTGCCTTTATATTAAACTGGCATCTGTTATCAGGTTAAGGGTGAAAGTCTGATGCATCAACTCTCTTTGCTCCGCACCCTTGACAGGTCTTTAATGATCTGTTGGACTTCAGACAGGTGTTATTTCTGCTCCTGAATCCAGGAAGTCAGAGTGTGTTCAAGTTCTTCTGTGGGAACCATGGCCTATAGGTCTGTGGGCCCCTGAAAGTAAGGCCAAACATAACATGGTAGGGTGAGGGGATTATACAAGAATATACTGTATGGTTGTATTTACATACCACTTCTGCTAAGTAATTGGCCCAGTTCCTGCATTTCTGAGAAAAACCTCTCAGAAGTTGCATCACAATGTGATTGAACCTTTTGCATGACCCACTGCCTTGTGGGTGGTACCGGGAGGTATATGATTTCTTAATGACTAATGAGTGGCACCATTTTCGGGTTCACTGTTTAATGCATAGAAATTAAGATACTGCAAGCTGTTAATTTGAGGAGTCCTGTTGAACTGTATAACTGCATGCAGGTCAAAGGTAACAGGAAACAGGACGTATAAGCAATGCAATATTACCATATACAAATAGAGCCACTGTATTTGTATTATAAATCCATAACAGTCACTATGAAAACTGGGGTTCAAGGTCTGAATGCATTTTCTGTGGTCAGAGATAAGGAACGCAAAGTGCTTCCACACCAAATGGGGGGGCAGTCTAGTCGCTGGTCAGTATTGCCGCCATAAAGTTGATAAAGCAGTCCACAATGACTAGAAAGTGATGGTATCCGTTTTCTGACATGTCAAGTTTAAAAAAGTTTGTATTTCCAGTGGGGCAGATGTGTGCCAAATCAGATATGGAATTTCGGCCTCAGCACCCTTTAACCATGAACAGACCACACAGTGTCAATAGACTTGTTCAACCAACTGGAGAGACCCACAAACATGGCTTGTCTCTTGAAGCAGGTGAATGGTTTGTGGAAACCTACATGGATCCTCTCGCCTACTGAGAGGGTCTAGGCCCCTAACAGTATATTCTGCCAGGTCACTGGGTGAATATTATTCTGCGGTACAGTATACCATCCCTCAGGACAAGACAGGAAAGTTTGTTGGATTCTGTTAGTAGCCTTGATCTTTCTCTACGACCTCTCCCTTTCTTGGCTAAGCTGTACAAAGATTACAAAAAAATGATACCAAGTACTTACACTGCTTGCATTTAAAATACATTTAATGATGTTTTAATGATTACAGAGCTTACTGTAGTTTAATCGCAAGAAACATGATTTTCAGGTGATTGTTTATGAACATTTGTGTGATTTTCTTAGTAAATCATTTCTTGCAACAAAGGTCATCATGAAAAATGGATCAGTTGGGTGCAGCAGTAGAAGTGACAACCACACACTGCAGGTCTTAGGATTACCACCGATTAGTCCATGTAACACCAAATTGGAAGAGGGAAGGTGTTGCGGCATGGTAAACCCGTGTGATTTATTCATAATAAACACAGCGAAACAGAGCCAGGGGTTTATCAACATTAATGCAACCAAATTTTCTTCTTCCATGTGTTAACTAAGGCACTTTGTACCTCATCCATTGTAAATTATCCTGTGATTTGTCCCTTTTAGAAAGGCACTAAAATGATGTTTTTGGTACCAAGAACTTTTTAATGTGCTACTACAAAAACAAATGCAAGTTACAAAAGTTTACAGATAAATGATAAAACAAAAAGTAAACACAAAATAGCTAAAGGAAGAAGGGGTAATAGTAATTTAGGATTACCAAGCAATTTAAAAGTAATTAAATTGAAGCTGTCTGCACAAAACGTTTTTAGGAACAATTTAAACATTACTAGGCTACAACTAAATTCTTCATTCACAAATGAAAAAAAGAGCAGAACTTGGCTGTCTTCCTGACAGCTCGGTCCTTTAGACTATACTTGGAGATGGCTTTTTTGGTGTAATCATTGGAGCTTGGCTATCACTTTGACAAATGTTCATTTTGTTCTGTGTCTGTCTGTCTGTGGCTGTTGTCATTGCTCCTAGTACAGAATGAGGCAGCTGTCACACTGACAGTGATGTTCTGCTGAGTATCCTGGGAAAACCAGGTCCTGCAGAGTGCAATAGTGAGCTGGAATGATGTAGAGCCAGACGACACTCCTATCAAGTTGCAACCCTTCTCATGATTTGGCATCGGCCTGGTCTCACTGATCAAGTCAGGCCCGGAGAAAAAGTCCAGAAGGAATGGACAGGGGGACAACATGACTGGGTTAACAGGGGATGGGTGGACATTGGTGGTTTTGTCACTTGTGGGATATACGTTTTTGGGGTTGGGTGTTTTGTATAGTGTGGCCGACAGGGTTCAAGGCCTAGAAGGTAGGCAGTAGTGCAGGTCAATAGGTTGGGACCCGTCTTGGGTACGGCTCCCTCTAATTTGGTACCTTTATGGTAATAACTGAGTACCTAACTCTATCTCCAAGTTGGAGGGGTGCTGCTGGAGGCCTACTTTATGGGGCATAGGTGTAAGTTTGTTATCTACAAGGACCTTGAGTCTCCAGTATACCTTCAGTCTGCTGCTGGTTATTTGTTATGTATATTTGGCATTTATATTGGTTATTTATTTTATTTTTATTTGGCCATGAAATCCCAGTCAGTGTCTTATTTGGTGGCAGAATATAAACGAGAGCAAACCCTCTAAATGAGACTTTAACTGGGAGGACCAACTCAACAAGAGAGGAAAATGTACCTGTATAAAACATAATCAACATTTATTGTTACAATTAAAAATAGTAATCAAAAATACACAATAAATCAAGCCAAAATTGAGCAAGTACACATAATGACAACGGAACACAGAGAACAGTGTCCCCAGTGGAGTCTGGAGACATCATGCAATGAAAACAAAAATAAGATTAAAAAAGGACCACTGATCTGCCACACTGAAGGGGGCAAAAGAAGAGCCCAGGGTCTCCACTGGGGACACTGTTCTCTGTGTTCTGTTGTCATTATGTGTACTTGTTCAATTTTGGCTTGATTTATTGTGTATTTTTGATTACTATTTTTAATTGTATCAATAAATGTCGATTATGTTTTATACATGTACATTTTTCCCCTCTTGTTGAGTTGGTCCTCCCAGTTAAAGTCCCATTTAAGGGGTTTGCTCTCATTTATATTCAATTACTAGGGATGGGGATAGACCAACTCCAATTTACTTGATGTTATAATAAATTGGACTGCCCAAGAAATAAAACCCTTATTTGGTGGCAGGGTTGAGTGGTGGGATGGCCAGGCAGTTTGGAAAAGTCTGAACTTCATCTTTTATACCCTAGTCATGAAGTTTTGCTGGTTACAATTGACTAACCTGGTCCTGCAGAATGCAGAAAATGGCTGGGGTGATACAGAGCCAGAAAACACTCCTGCACCCCCTTCCCTCCTGGAGAAGAGTGTCTCCTGCCTTGGCCTTGCCCTGGTCACACTGGTATTTTTTTAGGCTTTTTTCATAGAGAAATTTGTAAATGTTCTGGCCACATGGGTCTGGGGAGCACTATCTTACCTCTATAGGCGATTGATCTACAATCTTTACTAGTGGCATAACAGCTTATTCTGGTTTTCTGCACGTTTTCACATTTCCCTAGAGACCTATGGTCACCTGCACCAAGCCACATCCCAAAATAATCCTTGTCTAGCTGAGATTGATTCCACCTTGAGGTGAAAAAGATGGAATCTAATATGGTGCATGTGTAAGAAGATCTTTCTCTGATTGTGTGTCCTGACGGAGCGAGCCTGCTGATTGGTACCTATTATACTTCTTGTCTTGTTCTAATCTGTTACACAGCTGAAATAGGTTAATGTGAAGCAGACTTCAGAGGCTGTATGAAAACCTTGTTTCAGCGCCATGGACCCTGCCAAATACATCACCATCATTTCTTACCTCTTACAAACGCTGTTACCACTCCAGGTGAGGCAATAAATACCCATTATAGTAGATAAAGCTTACATTTTTCTTTAACTTTACCTGCATGCATAACTGGATCGCTTTCTTATAGGGTTTACATAAGAGGTAGCCTCTGCTTCATTATAAGCTCAGTTTGAACTAGCTGGGATTGTGACTTTGTCCGAATATTCACTAATTTTACCTTGGTGCAGACCTTATATACATTTATTATGCAAGGCCTTCAGAGCAGGACAGCAGCCTCTTGCCTAGCATGTACAAGAATAATTTATTGTGCCTAAATAGTCTACAGAAAAACTTTGATGGGCAGAGTTTAGAATCCATGGTATACATAAAAAACATAGAAGAGCGGGGGAAAAAAAATATATATATATTTACATTTTGGGGGTGAAGTTGAGTATAGATCTATTATGGTCCCAAGCATGTATAAATCCCCTTACTGTTGAGTGATTCATTACCTCTACTGGAAGTCTAATTAAAACATTGACTACTCTTTCTGTAAAATACTACTTCCTAAAATTAGTTTTGAAGTTTTCTTCTGCTAGCTTAAGGTCATGTCCCTGTGTTATCGGTCTTAGCCATTAATCTACCATGCTGAACCTTATTCACCCCTTTGATGTATTTAAATGTTTCAGTCATGTCTCCTTGTTTCCTCTAAACCAGTGGTTTCCAAACTGTGGCCCAGGGGCCTGATGTGGCCCTTTACTTGCTTCTCTCTGGCCCTTGGGGCACTATTTTCAGACACTGATACCAACAATGGGGCATAAATCCCCCTACTGACACCAAAGGACCAAAGGGGCAGGACAGAATTCCTCCCAATGAGACCAACAATGTTGCAACATCCTACCAATGACATAGACGGTAGGGTGCTATTCCTCCCACTGACACCAAAATTGGGCTTTGTTTATTTCCACTGACTTTGGGACCTTTTCTACTCCCAATGCCCACAGTCCGGCCCCTGTTAAGTCTGAAGGACAAATTAAACTGCGCCTTTGCTTAGAAAGTTTAGAGACCCCTGCTCTAAATTGTACATATTACATTCCTGAAGTCTCTCCTGATATGTTTTATTTCTCTGATCCTTTTTGGTGCCCTTCTCTGGACTCCTACTATCTCATCAATATATTTTTGTAATTGTCTCCAGAACTGGGCACAGTATTCTAAGTGAGGTCTCACTACAGATCTTTATAGAGGAATCAGGACCTCCTTCCTCCTGCTGGTGATCCATTTATTGATTCATCCTAAGATTCTAGAATTTGCACAGTCAAAGGTTTGGGAATGGGGTTCCAGCAACACCAGCATGCCAAGGTGATCTGAGGTACTGACAGATTTGTTATACTTCTAAAATCCCTTGGCAAGTAGTCCTTGCACATAGTTCCATGTGAAAATTTTTAGTTTGACTGAAATGAACCTTTAAACCCATTTCAGCAAGCTTTATTGACATTTTAGTGTTTGTAAATGAGGTCACTCATGTATCCATTTGTAGGAAAAATATCCTAAATTTAAAATTCAGTCAAAAACAATTTATTCCTGTAATAAATAAAATATTGCATTCTTTTTTTTTTTAACAGATTTCACTTGCAACAGACAGCCAAAATGGTGAGTACCAGCATTTAGATTTACACCTGTTTTACTGCTTTTTCCTGGCTGTCCATTTGTTTTCACTGACAATTAACTTCCTCGTGCCTAACAGGTTTACCCCACCTTTCTGGCCAGAGCTGTTTTCAGATTTTAGAGGATGGAGATTTATCAGGCAAAAATTAGTTGGTCCCACCTGCGATTACACTTTCAGGTCACACTGCCGCCACCAGAATGTGACATTTCACACACACAGGCTGGGTTCACACTTGTGCAGATTACATGTGATGTCTTTGAGATGCAAATTCAGCCAAACGAACTGTATGGCTGAAATCGCATCACATTCGCACCAATATGGTGCAGGACCCTTTTTTGGTCCGCACTGGAATCGGATCGCATGGGTGTTCACAACTATGCGATCCGATTCCAGTACCATTTGACAGTTTGCACTGCAATCCGCAAACTGATCTGGGGGTGTCATTAATTTTACCCTGAAACCCCTAGCGATTCGTAGATGTCAGTGTGAACCAGTGTGTGATTCAGGTGCAATGCGGGAACCGGCACTGAATCGCAGGGTTTCCCACATCGCACCAGTGTGAACCCAGCCTCAGCCTCACTCTGGGCAGGTAATCCCTTAACCACACAGCAACCACCACCAAGTGTTTTAGTGACAATGTGCACCATTCATACCATTCGTCATTACAGTTCTAACTTTTAACCGCTTGTCGACTGTATACTGTGCATATATGGTGGCATGGTGGCTCTCCTGTGCAGGATCATGTATCTAGTATGTGATCCTGCGCTTCCAGGTCTGGGGCGCACGTACTCCATCGGTGACCCGATCCTGTTGTGATTGGACACAGCAGGAGCCAATTAGCATGCCAGGCGGACTCAATTTCCACCGGGATCGGTTGGGACAGAAGCTGAACGGCGGTCTGCCTACGTAAAAAAGGCAGACTGCTGTTCTGTCAGTAGGGAAGGTAGTGATCCTGTGTTCCTACAAAGCAGGGATCCATGCCTTCCCCTAGTACAAGCACATCCCACATAGTAACCAAGCATATTTTAGGTACACATGTGCTCGCCCCTGATGTTAACCCCTTCCCAGCCAGTGTCATTAGTACAGTGCATATTTTTAGCACTGATCACTGTATTAGTGTCACTGGTTCCCAAAAAAGTGTCAACAGTGTCACTTAGTGTCTGATTTGTCTGCTGCAATGTCGCAGTCCCGCTATAAGTCGCTGATCACCACCATTACTAGTAAAAAGAAATAAAAATTCCATAAATCTATCCTATAGCTTTTAGACGCGATACACTTTTGCGCAAACCAATATACGCTTATTGGCATTTTTTTTACCAAAAATATGTAGCAAAATTCATATGGGCCTACATTGATGAAGAAATTAAATTTTTTAAAATTATTTTATTGGATGTGTTTTATAGCAGAATGTAAAAAATATTTTATTTTTCCAAATTGACGATCTTTTTTTGTTTATAGCACAAAAAATTAAACCGCAGAGGTGATCAAATTCTATTGGTGCACCGAATGGAAATTTTGGTGCCAAAACCAAAACCGAAAATGCACTTAGCTGAAAGCCAAAAATGACAGTTTTTAAAAAATATTTATATTTTTATATACAATTGTCATATGCAGCCTACCTGTGCCTGGGCACTGATAGGAAGCACTGATAGGCAGCAATGATTAGCACTGATAGGCGGCACTGATTGGCAGCACAGATGGGCAATGATAGGCAGCACTGATGGGCACTAATTAGTGGCATTGGTTGGCACTGATTGACACTGATATACAGCACTGATAGATGGCACTGATTGGCAGTACTGATAGGCAACACTGATTGGCAGCACTGATGGGCACTGATTGGAAGCACTGATAGGCAGCACTGATAGGCAGCATTGGTTGGCACTGACAGGGCGCACTGATTGGCACTGCCAGGTGGTACTGATAGAGGAGATTAGGAGTTTCACATTGAGCACATAGCAGGCTTGCAAGCTGCTTAGTGTGTGAAACTGTCATGTAATGTAACTGCTTGCAGAGATAAGCTGTCAGAACTCGGCGGTGGTGTCGGGGGTGGGCGTTACCGAACAGCTATCAAACACCAGCCAATGATTGGGCTGCTTAAGAAAGGTGGTGGAGCCACATATACGAGGTGGCCTGTCCAGCCCCTCTCCCATTGGCTCCCGCCCACCCCCAACATCACCACAGAGTTTTGACAGTTAGTCTCTGCAAGCAGTTACATTACATGAGTTTCACACACTGAGCGGCTCTTACAAGCCTCGCTATCTGCTCAATGTGAAGCCGTTTCACAGGCAGCGCTGCTATTTACTCTCTTGCATACAGCTACACTAACACGCATGGACATCCCTGCAATGGGGGGCACACCCCACCCCCTTTCGGTATCGGCCGTTTTTACTTTCGGCTTATACCAAAAACACTGTTTTAGGCTGATAATTTTCGGTGGCCGAAATTTCAGTGCATCCCTATCAAATACCACCAAAAGAAAGCTCTATTTGTGGGGAAAAGGGACGTACATTTTATTTGGGTACAGCGTTGCACGACCGCGCAATTGTCAGTTAGAGTAATGCAATGCATTATTGCACAAAATGGCCTGGTCATGAAGGGAATAAACCTTCCAGAGCTGAAGTGGTTAAGAAATAATGGCACTGCCACATACAGACAGGAATGTAACAGAGCAGGAGTGTCCAACCTGCGGCCAAAGACGACTATGAATGTGGCCCAACACAAAATGGTAAACTTTTTGATTTTTTTGGAGAACTTTTTTGTAAAAATGCATTTGCACGTTGTGAACACATGCAGCCAAAGAAAAATGTGACAGTGTCTCTTTACTTCTATAAGTTTTATCTTCCCATAGAAAAATCTCTCACTCTTCACAATCACACCTTATTCATGTCATCAGTTTTTGGCAGCACCTATACTTGTGAGCAGCTATTTTCTTTCACACTGTGGGAGGGAACAGTGTGCAAAATTGGTACAGGTACAATTCTACAAGCACTTTACAATAAGCTGTACAAGTAAGTTGTCCCGCCATCTTGGACAGATATAAAGAACAGCGGTACCTATAAAAATACACAGTCAACATTGTCCTCCATTGCTAGTGGCAGAGGAAGTAGCCAATATTGGGGAACAAATAAAACACATACATAACCTAAATTCTGTGTATCAAGAGGAGGAACCAGACAAATTTGTTTCTGGTATCAAACCTCCTCGGCCCCAATATTACAGATCCCCTAGCCCAGTGATGGCGAACCTTGGCACACCAGATGTTTTGGAACTACATTTCCCATGATGCCCATGCACTCTGCAGTGTAGTTGAGCATCATGGGAAATTTAGTTCCAAAACATCTGGGGTGCCAAGGCTCGCCATCACTGGCCTAGATGATTGTGCCAAGGAGACAGAAATGTTTCCATCTTACTCCAACTGTAGGTATGCGTCCGCTCATACCAGTACACATAGGAATGGACCCTAAGGAAAATAATAGGGAAATTAATGAGCCTGCCCAAAATGTTGGTAAAAACTGGGCTTGAGACAGGATGAAGGTAAAAACAAAGAGATGGAAGAGGGGGAGAAAGAAAAGGTGGGGTTGGGGTCACTTTACCACAGGGGAATCCATGACAGCCATAGCTCACCAGTCTAAGTAGATTAGAAATCTAGAAACAGCATGGGCAGTTGCATAGCCGGAAAGTGGTCCAACTAAGGTTGCCAGAGCTGTAAGAATTTATCATGCGTATCGGTTAGAATTGCTGTATGTTTTTCATTAATCAGCGTGCCAGGCACTCGCTGTTTGACATTGACAAGGAAAGAACCAGTGTCTTCCATGCTTTCGTGATCACCATAGCCTTGTGTAACCAAAATGCATTCTTTTTTTGTTAGTTTGTAGGTTGGTGTAGTAGTGCTACCCTGGGGTTCTTGCGTAAGTTCAAATGTACGATTGTGCTGATCATGTAATAGACTCGTATCCATCACCGTCCACCATGTATGTAACATATCGCCTGGGTCAGAGCAAGATGCAGGGAATGTATTTTGCAATTCTCACCGAGGTATAATACCACCTGGACATCACCTTAGTGAGCAGCTATTTCCAAGCACATGAAGGGTAAAATTAGAACCAAAATATCTGATGAGCACCTTGAAAATTGGAAATTGAGAATTCCTGTCAGTAATAGTTATGATCGTTAACTTGTGATCTGCCCGACTTTTTCTGCTCATCAGTTATCCTTATTGTTCGTGTATTTTATGTGTGGCCCAAGACCATTCATTTTCTTCCAATGTGGCAAAGTTCTTTCATTTGTACTCAGAGTAGAGTTTCACCCAAAAGTGGAACTTCTGCTTTAAGTGCTGGTAACCCCTGATATGCCACATTTGACATGACATTTTTTTGGGGATGGAGCAGGTACTCTGTTTTCACAGGTACCCAGCTCCCACTTCCACCCCTGGCACCGCGGCGCCGGAAGGAAGTTCACCTCTCCCTGCCTAAAATCATCTTGGACACGTCATACAGAACGCGCAGCGCGGCTCGCGCATGTGCAGTGCGTGCCCAGCTGTGAAGCCACAGCTGGGCACCCACAGTTGTAATGCTGGCGCCGCGGAGAGGAGGGGGAGAGGAGCAAGGTATCGGGCGGTCGCATCCCTGGACCAGGGGACAGGTGAGTGTCTGTTTATTAAAGGTCAGCAGCTGCTGACTTTGAAATGGGTGGAACTCCGCTTTAAAGCACTTAGAGATTCAGCTTAATGATTGTAAGTTTCATTTTAATTGAAAGGAAGGAAAAATGGTGCGCAAAATATTTACACAAAAACATAACCAAACAGGCATAAGCAGCAGTGAAATGATAGGGATTACAAGTTATAAATACTTAAGCAAAGTTCGCCCCGTCCTTGGTTCTATGATGAGTTCAATTCACTTCCAGAGTAACTCCAATCTGATGCAAGTGACACTGGCCCTCAGAAAAACCCACAATATTCTTAGTAGTTTTAACATCAAACAAGAGCTAAAGCTGCCAGATGCTACAACTTTTTGTTGTTCATAGTGTTTTGTTGTCCAGATCTAATTACACTCAAAGGGTCCAAGGGGTGTGTTGAAAGGTATGCTGGAGTATTTTATAATTCCTAGCAGACACACTCCTAAAGTGATACTTAAGTCTCGTTTTTTTTTCTTTAAAAATAACAAACATGTTATACGTACCTGCTCTGTGCAGTGGTTTTGCACAGAGCAGCCCCCGTCGGCTCTCTTGGCCCCTCCCTCCTGTTGAGTACTCCCACAGCAAGCAGCTTGCTATGGGAGCACCCGAGCCGAGCCGCAACTCTCCTGATTGGCTAACTTACTTTGATTAAGAGCAGCAGGAGCCAATGGCGCCGCTGCTGTGGCTCAACCAATCAGGATGGAGAGTCCCGGATGGCCAAGGTATTCATGAATCGAGGTGGGGCTCAGGTAAGTATTAGGGTAGCTGCAACACACTGGAGTGTTTTTATCCGAATGCATAGAATACATTTAGATAAAAAACCTTCTGAATTTACAACCACTTTAAAGTGGTAGTGAAGTCAGTTGTAACAAAACTAGCTGACAGGCATTGTTTATATAACAGTAGAGACCCTAGAGGTCTCTTCTGTCATAAATCCCCCCTCCCCCGCCTGTCAGCGAGTAATGTGATCTGAGCCACAAATGCGCATCTCAGACCACATTTATGGTCCACTCTGTGTGCTGCTTTGATGTGACTCCTGTGCGCATGTGTGGGAGTGACATTGCCCAGACATAGCCATTCAAGCGGCCGAAGATCACAAACTTGAAAGAGAGACCGGGCAAAGACGGGAGCTGCTAGGGACGAGAGGGAGCGGTGAGAGTGCAGCACTGGAGGGCTGCGTAGGTAGGTAAGCCTGTTATAATGTACTAGCATGCAATGCATACTAGTACATTATGGCTTAAATCTGCGGGGGGAACCAAGGTTTCACAATCCAACTACCATAATATAATTTAGTAGAATGAAATTATGATTTGCTAGACACCGAATATAATATTTGTATGTATATTTAACTTAGGAGATCTAATGTGTCCTATTAGCCTTCTGTACTTTGAAATATAAGCGTGTTTGGTGTATTAACTGATTGCCATCTTCTTCTTCTCTATCTTACTTTAAAGCGGAGTTCCACCCTAAAGTGGAACTTCTGCTTGTTGGATTCCTCTCCCCCTCAGGTGTCACATTTGCCACCTTTCAGGGGGGAGGGGGAGAGGATAACTGTCTTTGACAGGTGTCCTTTTCCCCACATCCGGGGGCTCAGGCCACGGCTGCTGAGGTCAGCAACCTGGCTCCCACCTCCTTGTCCGCCGCCAGTGAGAAAGCGCAGCGATGGCTCACGCATGCGTAGCGGGGGCCCGGCGTGAAGCCAAAAGGCTACACTTCTGGGGTCCCTTATCCTCAAAGGCGGCAGCAGCTCTCGACCAGCCAATCCTAAGATCACCGGCAGGGACGACATCGCTGGACTCCAGGACAGGTAAGTGCCCTAATGTTAAAAGTCAGCAGCTACTGTATGTGTAGCTGCTGACTTTTAATTTTTAACCACTTTAGCCCCGGAAGGATTTCACACTTTAAGACCAGAGCACTTTTTGCGATTCGGCACTGCGTCGCTTTAACTGACAATTGCGCGGTCTTGCGACGTTGTACCCAAACGAAATTTGCGTCCTTTTTTTCACACAAATAGAGCTTTCTTTTGGTGGTATTTGATCACCTCACCTCTGCGTCATTTCTGATCACCGCTATAAACAAAAGAAGAGCGACAATTTTGCAAAAAAACCCAAATTTCTTACTTTTTGCTAAAATACAAATCCAAAAAAAATATATAAAAAAACATTTTTTCCATCGGCTTTGGCCGATTTATATTCTTCCCCATAATTTTGGTTAAAAAAAAATCGCATTAGGCATTTATTGATTGGTTTGCACAAAAGTTGCCGCTTTTACAGACGATGAGAATTCATTTCTGGGGTTTGTATTTCTTTTTTTTCTTTTTTACTAGTAATGGCGGCGATCTGCGATTTTTAGCAGTACTGCGATATTGCAGCGGACATGTCGGACCATTTTGACACTTTTTTGGGACCACTGGCACTTATACAGCTATAAAAATGCACTGATTACTGTGTAAATGCCATTGGCAGTGAATGGGTTAACCTGCAGGGGGCACTCTAAAGGTTAACTGTGTTCCCTGGGCGTGTTCTAACTGTGTGTGGGCTTCCCTGGCTGGGGAAAGGGGATGATCACGGCTTCCATATACAGGAAGCCTGTGATCATCGCCCTTCCCCCTCTAACAGAACGGAGATCCGTGTTTACATACACGGACCTCCGTTCTTTCAGTGCGGAGGGGCCATCGCGGGTAGCCGTCGGTGATCGAGTCCGCCGCACCCGCTACCAGCCCCCCCCCCCCC
>BLSH010527753.1:546905-560506 GCA_018402905.1 Glandirana rugosa
ACGAAGGTGGCTGGTGATTACATTTATCTCGAAAAGTTCCCCCGTTCTGAAAATGACCGGTAGTTGGATTTCTCACGAAATTGATCCCGCGTATACTCCGTAGATGACTGGTGGTTAAATTTCTACCACAGCGTAACCCAGTATATTCAGAACAGAAGGTGACTGGTGTTTATATTTCTCCCTTAAAATAACCCCCTTATATTCCGAAGTTCACTCGTGTTTACATTTCTCCCAAAATATACTACCCCCCCCCCCCACCATTATTTCTGAAGTTGATTGTTATTTCTCAAACTATACTCCCGAATATTTCGACTTTATTACCCCCCCCCCCCCCCCCATCATATAAAACCCTCTTTACATTTGTGCTCACTTGAAGCCTTATATTCCCCCAATAAAATTCCCTCTTTATATTTGTGGTCAGTGGAAGACAAGACTTATATGACCCAATGCGACACCATCTTTAAATTGGTGGTCAGTAGATGCCTCATATGCGCCCTAGTTAAAGCACTCTTTAGGTTGATGGCCAGTAAAAGTCTTGCCCCCTTGAAAAGCTCTATTTACATTAGTGGTCGGTGGAAGCATTGTATGCCCATTAGTTAAAGTCCCCTTTATGTGGTAGGCAGTGGAAGCCTTATATATGCCCTTTGTTAAAGCTCTCTTTACATTGGTAGTCAGTGAAAGCCTTTTATATGCTCCTAGTTAGAGTCCTCTTTACATTGGTGGTCAGTGGCAGCTTTATATGCCCCCTAGTTAAAGCATTATTTACATTGGTGATCAGTGGAAGCCTTATATGCCTCCCCTTTAAAGCTCTCTTTAGATTGGTGGTCAGTGGAAGCATTATATGCCTACCCCCTAGTTAAAGCGGTTGTATCCCCTAAATTTAAATTTTTTACCTACAGGTAAGCCTATAATAAGGCTTACCTGTAGGTAAAATGAATATGTCCTAAACCTTCATGGTTTAGGAGATATTCACCTTGAATGCAAGCGCTGACATCAGCGGCGCATGCATTCTGAAGGTCCGGCGGATGCAACTGGAAAATCAGAGCTCCTAGCCAGAATGGCGGCTTCCCACGTATGCGCAGGAAGAAAACGCAGAGGGGACATGTCAGCTCCCTCGGCAGTGATCGGGAGACGGTGCGGGCGCTTCGATTGAAGGTAGGTATTTCATAATGAGGTACCTTGCGGTGCATACTAGCTCATTATGCCTTTGCCTTACAGGTTTTTATTTATTTTTTCACCCAGGGCATACAACCGCTATATGGCACTGACAGGCAGCACTGACCGTCAGCACTGAGATGGCACTGACAGGTGGCACATAGATGACACTAACAGGTGGCACTGAGATGGGACTGGCAGGCAGCACTGACAAGCGGCACTGATGAGGTGGCACTTCCCGTCCACAGTGGAGGTAAGGAAGGGGTGACCTATCAAGCCCGCTACCTGACAACCCCAGTTGCCAAACTGGGAAGATGATGTCGGTGGCTGGTGGGCAGTGAGAATGAGCCATGCTCATCACAGCACTGTCCAACAGAGGGCTCCGGTTTGCAGAAAGGAAAGTCTCGCTCCAGCAGGCTGCAAAGCTGCGGCCCCAATTTTGGCCAGTCCGGCCGAGGTCCGCGCACCCGCGTGGGGGCCACGTCCAAGCTGGACAGAATTTAATTCACAATCCCCATTAGATCAGTGGGTACAATGACGGCGGCTCTGGAGATATGTCTCGGTATACATCTTGCGGGATGTATGCATTCCTTATTCATCTGATCGATGTAGAGATAGACAGCGTGGTATAAATTTCAGAGGGTAGTATTGGGGGCGTTAGTGGTAGGTTGAATAAAGCACCTAAACCTGAGGTAAGTATAGTAACAAGTCCTATTTGTAACCTCAGAGCACCCGTGAAGAAGGTGGCATATGGCCGGACAAAACTATGCAGCTTGTTCACTAATGACAGGAGTCTGGCGGACAAGATGGGAGAGATAGAGATGCTATTATATGAGGAGGATTTAGATTTTGTAGGAATTTCAGAGACTTGGTTCAACAGCTCTCGATTGGTTGGCAATCATTCAAGGGTATTCCCTATTTCACAGGGATAGGGAGGGTAAAAAAGGGGAAGGGGTATGCCTGTATATCAAAAATGATGTACAAGTGAATATGAGGGATGACTTCACTAATGGAGCAAGGGAGGAGGTGGAATCCTTTTGGGTAGAACTGCAGGGAAGGAGGATACCAGGAAGAAAATATTACTGGGAGTATGCTATAGGCCACCTAACCTGGGGGAGGGAGGTGGACCTCCTATCTCAGTTTGGAATGGCGGCAAGGATGAGAAGTGTCATTATAATGGGGGATTTTAATTATCCAGACATAGATGGGCAGAAGGAACCGCGCATTCGTCTAAGGCTCGCAATTTCCTAAATGTCTTGCAGGACAATTTCATGGGTCAGGTGGTAAATCAACCGACAAGAAACAAAGCATTACTAGACCTACTGATTACTAACAATACGGACCTGATCACAGGTGTGGAAATAAGGGGCAATTTAGGAAACAGCGATCGCAGGACAATTACATAGTTACATAGTAAGTCAGGTTGAAAAAAGTCCATCTAGTTCAACCAAAAAAAAAAAAAAAAATAGAAAAATTATATATAACCATACAATCCCATATACAATCCTTCACCCACAGTTGAGTTTCAGTATAAATCAGGCAAATTAGAAAACATAAGGGGAATACTAAGACACTAAATTTCAAAAGAGCCGACTTCCAGAAACTACGCTCGTTGCTAGACGATATTAAATGGGATAAAATACTGGTAACAATGAACACGGAGGAAAAATGGTTGGGCTTTAAGAGCATATTAACAACTTCCCGCCTGAACTATAGACAAATGACGGCCAGGCGGTGGTTCAGTTATCCTGACCTCCGGCCGGATAACCCGCGATCGCGCATCAAGGTGATTGGTAGTGCTGTGTGCCAGTCTGACACACCGCATTACCGATCTCAGTAAAGAGCTTCTATTGTAAGCTCTTTATCACGTGATCAGCCGTGACCAATCACGGTTGGTCACAGTGTAAACAAGAAGATGCAGACGCGAGTAGAAGAGAGACAAATCGGCGGCTCTCCTGACAGGGGGGGTCTGCACTGATTGTTTATCAGTGCAGCCCCCTAGGATTGCCACCCAGGACCACCAGGGATGCCACCAAGACCACCAGAGAAGCCCATCCTGACCACCAGGGAGCCCACCCAGGGACCACCAGGTAAGGGGTACATTGCCCAACATGGATGACACTCAGTGCCCACCCAGGACCAACGCCTTCTTAAAAGTGCCATCTATCATTGCCGCCTATCAGTGCCCACCAGTGATAGCCATCAGTGCCACCTAGCAGTGCCCGTCAGTGAAGCCTATGAGTGCCCATCAGTGGCACCTATGAGTGCCCATCAGTGCCGCTTATCAGTGCCACCTACCAGTGCCCTTCAGTGCTGCTTATCAGTGCCGCCTATCAGTGCTGCATATACAGTATGTGCCTCATCATCGGTGCCCATCAGCATTCCAACTTTACAAAGAATGCAATAAGAAATGGAAGGGTGCAATAAGGGCGGCGAAGATAGAACACGAAAGGCACACAGCGGAGGAGAGTAAGAAAAATCGCAAGAAATTCTTTACGTTTATAAATAGTAAGAGAGGGGGGTCAGATAACATTGGCCCCATAAGGAATGATGAAGGGAATCTGGTTACAAAGGATGGAGATATGGCGAAGGTTTTGAATATATTGTTCTCCTCATGACACGTCACAGGAGGCACCATCATGGCTAACAGAGGATAGAATTAGGAATAGACTCTAAAAACTTAACATTAATAAGTCATTTGATAAAGGCATTTGATACATGTCACCATAAACATCTACTGTACAAACTTAGGTCTGTCAGCATTGACCAAAGGGTGAGTACATGGATTGAAAACTGGCTACGGGCGCAAGTTCAGAGGGTGGTGATAGATGGGGAGTACTCGGAATGGTCTGGTGTGGAGAGTGGGGTCCCCCAAGGTTCTGTACTGGGACCAATCCTGTTTAATTTATTCATAAACAATCTGGAGGATGGGATAAACAGCTCAATCTCGGTATTTGCGGACGATACTAAGCTATGCAGGGCAATCGTTTCTCCGCAGGATGTGGAAACCTTGCAAGAAGATCTGGACAAATTAATGAGGTGGGCAAATACATGGCAAATGAAGTTTAAGCTAGTGAAATGTAAAATAATGCATCTGAGGGCCAAAAATATGAAGGTAAACTACTCACTAGGGGGAGAGCCTCTGGGGGAATCTAGGATGGAAAAGCACCTAGGGATCCTAGTAGATGACAGGTTCAGGAATGACAGGCAATGCCAAGCTGCTGCAAGCAAAGTCAACAGGATATTGGCATGCATTAAAAAGGGAATTAATTCCAGAGATAAAACGTTGATTCTCCCATTATACCAAACTCTGGTCTGGCTGCACCTGGAGTATGCCGTCCAGTTCTGGTCCCCAGTCCTCAGGAGGGATGTGCTGGAACTGGAGAGGGTCCAGAGAAAGGCAACAAAGCTGATTAAGGGACAAGAGGACCTTAGTTATGAATAAAGATTACGAGCACTGAACTTATTCTATCTGGAGTAGAGACACTTGAGAGGAGATATGATTTCATTCTACTGTACAAATACAGTAATAGTGAGCCCACAAAAGGGAAAAAACTTTACCGTGCAAGGGAATATAAAAAGACACCCGGCCATTCACTAAAATTAGAAGAAAAGTGGTTTAACCTTAGACTGCATAGAGGGTTCTTTATGGTAAAAGCAGTGAGGATGTGGAATTCTCTTCCCTAAGCAGTGATTTCAGCAGGGAGCATAGATAATTAAAAAAAAAACTAGTGGATAAGCACCTAAACATCCACAACATACAGGGATATACAATATAATATTGACTTAAAAGCACACACACAGGTTGGACTTGATGAACTTTTTTCAACCTCAAACTATGTAACTATGTAGCCAAGGCACCAGGACGCAATTTTCATTCGCAATTGCGACCTGGCAACTGGGTTTTGTTGAGCCCTGCATTAGAGGGGGTGCTCTCAGTGGCTCAGTGCAATTCCACCGTCTCTCTTACAAACTGTTGAGATAAGTCATCAGCCCCACTGGGAATAAATGTTTACCACTCAACTGAGCAAAAGACTTGCAATGTGAGAACAAGTAGTATTTCACAACTGTTGTGTGCCCAGCGGTGCAGTAACAGGGTCATCATTAGCACTGGGCACCAGTATCTCTTGCTTGTTGCTTCAGGTCCTGATGTCATTAGCATCCAAATTTATATATTTTTTTAATTTTGGCACCTGCTCTGCAGCTGCCCGCTTGCTCAAACCTCAGACAGTGACTGTAGAGCCAAGAAATGCCCCTCCTTGGCTCAGATGTATAATAGAAAGGAAAGGCTGTAGTTGGGAGAGAGATCTGTAGTGGGGGGGGGAAGAGAGGTCTGTATTTGAGGGGTCGGAGAGGTCTGTACTGAGGGGTATTTAAGGGTGGTCATTTTGGGGGAAAGAGCTCTGTACAGGAAAGGGATGGGGGGGGGGGGGTAGAAATCTGTACTGGGGAAAGGGAAGGGGAAGGGTTGTAGAATTTGAGAGGAGAGATTTGTACTGGTGTGGATTTGTGACGGCAGGAGGAGGACATTTTTGGTTCTACTGTGTACCTTGGCCAGTATACAACATTTTTCTAACCTCTACAAGTTGAGCTACGCACTTCTGTCCCTTGCACGCCATACGTTAAGCAATCCCTTACCTGTGCACTCTGAGTTACACACTACTGATCCCAGCAATCAGTGCATTATGTATTCCTAACTACTCACTCTGTGCTGTACACCCACCTGACCCCTGCACTCTGTGTTACACATTCCTGGCCACACCACTCTGTACGTTATACACTCCTGCACTCTCTGAGTTAAACACTCCTGATCCCAGTACTAGTATTCTATGCATTAAACACTCCTGATCCCCTTCATCTTTGTGTTAAATACGTCTGACCCTTGAACTCTGAGCATTACACACTCCTGACCCCAGTACTCTATACGTTATGCATTCTTAACTTCTCACTCTGTTCTGTATACACTCCTGTACCCTGTGCATTACACATTCCTGACCCCCTGCACTCTGAGCATTACACACTCCTGACCCCAGCACTCTATACGTTATACATTCCTAACTTCTCACTCTGTGCGTATACACTCCTGTACCCTGTGCATTGCACATTCCTGACCCCTGCATTCTGTGCATTGCATGCTGCTGAGCCCTGCACTCTGTGCATCACACAATCCTGATCCTTGCACTCTGAGCATTACACACTCCTGACCCCAGCAGTCTATATCTTACACATTCCTAACTTCTCACTCTGTGCTGTATACACTCCTGTACCTTGTGCATTACACATTCCTGACCCCTGCACTCTGTGCATTACATGCTCCTGAACCCTGCACTCTGTCCATCACACAATCCTGACCCTTGCACTCTGTGTGCTATGTACTTTTTATCCCTGCATTCTGCAATCCTGACCCTTGTACTCAGTGCCTTACAACTCCTGACCCCTGCAGTCTGTGAGTTACATACTCTTGACCAACAGCAAAGTAGACTAAGTGTTATGTAACCATAACCCTTGAAGATCTTCCCACTGTTACTGCATATTAGCCACACCCACAAATTTGTTTCGGCACATCATTTCTCTGCTGATAGCGCTAAAGGCATTTTGCCTTTATGCCTTCAATGTCGCTTCTTTTTCCAAAAGTCTGTGACCGATTGTTTCATAGCATGTGCAGATGGCGGGAGCAAGATTTTTTGAGTGTGGCTACAAAGGGGGATGTGTTTGAAAGCAGGTGTAGTCAATAGGGTGTCCTTGGGGCGGATAAGGTCATGTTAATCGCTCCTAGCACACAAAAAAGTCCTACTTCTGACCTCCAAATGGAGGAAATGTATAAAATAATCTCAGGACTGATAGCTAATATACTCATAACCCTCTGGACAGATTTATCCTTGCACCCATTCTTATAATCTGCCTCCTCTGTGTTGCTTTTCCGTGATGTAATTTTCTTTCTAGACTTTCTCTCTGTGTGTAACTACAAGAGTGACAGACCACTCATGATACAAGTGCCTCCTCAGATGTTGGTCCTACCTGGGGAGAATCGGAGGACCCCAAGTTCTCTCGCTTTTGAATCCCGGCTGTGTGTTGAAAGGGATTGTACAGCATGAGCTCAATCACGTCCTGGGCTTTGTCCACGAGCACACCAGGAGTGACCGGGATACCTACGTCTACATCGAATGGGCAAATATCCCAGATGGTAAATTTCATCCTACCTTTTAATGATGCCATGTTGACCTTTTCTCCTGGACTTGTTCTGTAATGTTGAAGACATTCATCCTAGAGGGGACACAGACAGTAATAAAAAAAGTTAACATGTATGACTGAGGCACTGGATTTGACTCATCAGTAATTTGTGGTTGAGGAAGGTCTTTCTCATTCCTATGGGGCACAATGGCTCCAATGAGGCATCTTTTAAAACAAGCAGGGAATCCATTAGCTAGGGAATCCAGATATGGAAAATATAATTAGAGCCCCAGATCAAGGAACTAAGAGTCCAAAAATATTTTGAATACTGATGTAACTGCATACCAGGAGACATAAAACAAACATGTTTCAGAGGCTCTTCCCCTTCTTCAGGGCTTGAAAATGTGAGCTTCTCACGGCCTTCATTAGAAGATGTGGCAAGTCAGATATAAATTGCCTCATTGCTTAAATGTTGGAAATCCAACATTATCAAGCCCCATTCTTCCCCAGCCTGATTGTCCTTGTCCCACCCTTTGGAATTCAGATATTTCAATCATGGAGACTCAGCATCACATAGGGTTGTTGCCTAGGGCGTTATGCATGCAAATGCTGTCTGACTTGGAATGTCCACTCCTCTAGACACATACTCATGAAGGCATTTTGATATTTGCATAACTCATCCTTGGAGCCAGCATCCTGCTTACATCATCACTGACATCACATATCACTGGGCCTAAATTAAGATATGTAATGAAAACGAAAACGTTTTATATAAAATATTTAACAAATAATTCTAGATGGTAGAATCCTATAATATCATGAAGTCTATTTTTCCTGGAAGCACCATCCATGTAGAAATATAATACCAAACCTAACTGAACATGCAGACTTTAAATGTGCCCCCAGGGAAACTCAGATTATTGTACAAATCAAGAAGACACATAATAGGGTCACTTTTATTCAGTACATGATAAAATATCTATCAAGAGATATAATATAGTTAAAAACCCTTAACAAAGCCTTATACAATACTAGATATGGATTAGCGTCCAATTAGTCTACACGTTTTACCATTTGACTTAAAGCTGCAGTAGGTCATTCAAATACATTAATAGATCCACCTACAAGACAAACATCATGATAGCGTAGCACATATAAAATTAGCATACATCCATATATACATATGCATGTGTTTCTGAACATGCCCATACAAAGAAAAACTGCAAAACTTGAGACATATGGGATTTGTTTTTTTTCTTTTACAATCATACTTACCTAGGTCGATGCTGCATCTGTCCCCTACCGGCTCTAAGAATGAGAACCAAGCGATCAAACACTGGTCCATCAGTTCTCTGAGCTCCGTGAGCAGAGAGCTGGTGATTTTCTGTCACCGGCTCTCTGATCTGCCCCCCCCCCCCCGCGCATTTACTGGAGCTGTGGAGGGGGCGGGAGCGGTTGGCTCAGGCTCTTAGCGGCTCATCGAGAGGCTGAGCCAGGTGCCAGTCCAGAGTTGTGAGCGGATCCCAACCATAGCCATCTTTCCATAGCCTGGATGGCTCTGTGACGTCAGCCAACCACAAACGGGTCACAGGAGTGAGGAACTGACTGCACTCCCATGATCCACAGGAGAAGAACAGCTAAATGAGCTTTGGCTGCACTTCACCATTAATTTTAAATATCTACAGTATCTCACAAAAGTGAGTACACCTTACACACTCATATTTTTTGTAAATATTTTATTCTATCTTTTCTTGTGACAACACTGAAGAAATGACACTTTGCTACAATGTAAAGTAGTGGGTGTACAGCTTGTATAACAGTGTAAATTTGCTGTCCCCTCAAAATAACTCAACACACAGCCATTAACCACTTCACCCCTGGAAGGTTTTCCCACTGTAGGACCAGAGCACTTTTTGCGATTCGGCATTTCATCGCTTTAACTGACAATTGCGCGGTCGTGTGACGTTGTACCCAAACAAAATTTGTGTCCTTTTTTTTTCACAAATAGAGCTTTCTTTTGGTGGTATTTGATCACCTCTGCGTCATTTCTGATCACCGCTATAAACAAAAACAGGGAGACAATTTTGCAAAACAAAAAAAAAAAACAACTATTTCTTACATTTGCTATAATACATATCCAAAAAAATCTATATAAAAAAAACTAATTTATACATCAGTTTTGGCCGATTTATATTCTTCCTCGTATTTTTGTTAAAAAAAAAAAAAATCACAATCGGCGTTTATTGATTGGTTTGCGCAAACGTTGCAGCGTTTATAGACCATGAGAATTCATTTCTGGCGTTTTTACTATTTTTTTTTTGTACTGGTATTGGCGGCGATCTGCGATTTTGTCGGACGTTTTTTACATTTTTTTGGGACCAATGACATTTATACAGCGATCAGAAATTTAAATGTTCACTGATTACTGAATAAAGGTCATTGGCAGGGAAGGGGTTAACCGGGGGGGGGGGCTCTAGGGGTTAACTGTGTTCCCTGGGTGTGTTAACTGTGAGGGGGCTGGGCTGTCAGGAGCATGAGAGATCTAGCTGATCCCAGTGAAAAGGATCAGTAGATCTCTGTCATGCTGCCTGACAGCGCGGGGCACCGCCGTGTTTACATCGGTGGTTCCCCGTTTTTCAGCTGTGGCCAGCCATCGTGGCTTATATCACATTTATAGATGGTGATTCGTGCAACAGCGCCACTCTGCAGCAGTAAATGCACGTAACGCGTTCGGGAACCGGTTAATGTCTAAACCGATGGCAACAAAAGTGAGTATACCCCTAAGTAAAAATGTCAAAAAGTATCAATATTTTGTGTGACCACCATTATTTTCCAGCACTGTCTTAACCCTCTTGGGCATGGAGTTCACCAGAGCTTCACAGTAGAGCTTCATGATTCTGGCCAAAATGAGAATCACAATTTTTTTGCTTAGAATAAAGATCACAATTCTCGCAGCATAACATCTTACATATACAAAAAAATTGGGCTAACAGCACTGTTTATTTTTTTTTGAAAGTGTCATTTTTCCCCAAAAATAGCGTTTGAAAGACCGCTGCGCAAACACCGTGTGACATAAAATATTGCAACAACCGCCATTTTATTCTCTAGCGTCTCTGCTAAAAAAAATTATATAATGTTTAGGGGTTCTAGGTAATTTACTGGCAGAAAATACTGGATTTTTACTTGTAAGCAACAAATGTCAGAAAAGATTTAGTCTTTAAATGGTTAAACTAAACTCTTCTATACAGGTGGAGCTCATTCCTTTAACCCCTTCCTTACCGGGCACTTAAACCCCCCTCCTGCCCAGACCAATTTTTGGCTTTCAGCGCTGTCGCATTTTGAATGACAATTGCGCGGTCGTGCGACGTTGTACCCAAATAAAATTTGCATCCTTTTTTTCCCACAAATAGAGCTTTCTTTTGGTGGTATTTGATCCCCTCTGCGTCATTTCTGATCGCCGCTATAAACAAAAAATGAGCGACAGTTTTGCAAAAAAGAACAATATTTTTTACTTTTTGCTAAAGTACAAATCCATTAAAAAAATTATTCATCAGTTTTGGCCGATATATATTCTTCTACATATTTTTGGTAAAAAAAAAAAATCGCAATCGGCGTATATTGATTGGTTTGCGCAAAAGTTATCGCGTCTACAAACTGGGAATTGATTTCTGGCGTTTTTATTATTTTTTTTTTTCACTAGTAATGGCGGCGATCTGCGATTTTTATTGGGACTGCGATATTGGGGCGGACATGTCGGACATTTTTTACACATTTTTGGGACCAATGACATTTATACAGCAATCAGAAATTTAAATGTCCACTGATTACTGTATAAATGTCATTGGCAGTGAAGGGGTTAACCTGCAGGGGGCAGTGAAGGGGTTAAATATGTTCCCTGGGTGTGTTCTAACTGTGGGGGGCGGGGTTGGCCGGGACATAACAGATCTAACTGATCCCAGTGACAGGGATCAGTAGATCTGCTTGTCCCCTGTCACAGAACGGGGAACCGCCGTGTTTACAACGGCGGTTCCCCGTTCTGAGGCTCGCTGGAGCGCTGGAGCATGCGCAGTGGAGGACATCCATGGACGTCCTCCCGGCATTTCAGATCCGCGCTGGAGCCGTATTTTGGCAATAGCGCGGATCTGAAGTGGTTAAAGTAGTTACATTGTATCTCTTCTAGCTTATTTTATCAGCAATGATCTCAGACTTGGCAGTCTGCCCAGATAGGAGAGACTCAAGTCACTCCGACTTAGAAAAAGGTTTCCGGTGGAGACTTCAGGCGACTTGCTTTGACTTCTATTACAGTCAAGTCGCACTGAGTTGCCCCACAAGTCAGACTGCATTAACTGCACTGAAAATCACAGTAATGCATGATGGAGATCGCGGGGTGAATCGAGATTGCAATTTTATTACGATTAATCATGCAACTCTACTTCACAGGTTGCCATTGAAGTCCTCTTCCACTCCTCCATGATGACATCACGGAGCTGGTGGATGTTGGAGACTTTGCACTCCTTCACCTTCCATTTGAGGATGCCCCACAGATGCTCAATAGGGTTTAGGTCTGGAGACACGCTTGGCCAGTCCATCACCTTTACCCTCAGCTTCTTTAGCAAGGCAGTGATCATCTTGGAGGTGTGTTTGGGGTCGTTATCATGTTAGAATACTGCTCTGTGGCCAAGTCCCTGAAGGGAGGGGATCATGCTCTGCTTCAGTATGTCACAGTACATGTTGGCATTCATGGTTCCCTCAATGAACTGTAGCTCCCCAGTGTGAGCAGCACTCATGCAGCCCCAGACCATGACACTACCACCACCATGGTTGACTGTAGGCAAGACAGACTTGTCTTCACAGATCAATACCCCTTTAAATTGGGACTTTAAAGGCAATTGCAACGATATTTGATTAAAAAAGTACAAATTTATTAGGATAACCTTTACAAAGTTGACATTAATCAATAAAGTACAAAAGACATAGGATCAGAACAAAGGTCCAATCCTAGTTCTTAGTTCAATACAAAGTTTGACAATTATGCATTATGTATAGGTGATATCACCCGGACCGGGACGGTCCCATAGCTACAAGAGTGACCAATCCTGGGGTAGGGTTATTTTCCAACGCGTTTCAGAATATAACTGTAACAATTCCTTCTTCAGGGAAAGATACCGCCATAGAGCAGCATAATCATTTACTTTCTCAAAGGTGCAGTTTCCAGGAACAGATCATTCCGCCTATGATGTATTTCCCATTGTGTCAGGATGGTAGGCAAAAATGGCAACTACCGGTGCATAAATTGCATGCAGTAGAAGGTTTCCTCTTATAGAAAAACTGCAGAAATGTGTCCGGTACCAAGACCTCAAGTGAGCGTGAAGGGAAGAGGTAACCACCTCCAGGTGAGAAGGAAAGACCTCCTCCAATCATCCGCCCATTCCCACGAGGTCTCGGGACCGTTCGAAGCCTACGGTCGTGTGAACCGAACCAAAGTTTGTGGAGGTACTTTTATCTATATATATATATATATATATATATAGACAGACTTGTCTTTGTACTCCTCACCACACACGCTTGACACCATCTGAACCAAATAAGTTTATCTTGGTCTCATAAGACCACAGGACATGGTTCCAGTAACCCAGGTCCTTAGTCTGCTTGTCTTTAGCGAACTGTTTGCAGGCTTTCTTGTGCATCATCTTTAGAAGAGGCTTCCTTCTGGGACAGCCATGCAGACCAATTTGATGCAGTGTGCGGCGTATGGTCTGAGCACTGACAGGCTGACCCCCCACCCCTCCAACCTCTGTTGGAATGCTGGCAGCACTCATACGTCTATTTCCCAAAGACAGCCTCTGGATATGACGCTGAGCATGTGCACTCAACTTCTTTGGTTGACCATGGTGAGGCCTGTTCTGAGTGGAACCTGTCCTGTTAAACTGCTGTATGGTCTTGGCCACCGTGCTGCAGCTCAGTTTCAGGATCTTGGCAATCTTCTAATAGCCTAGGCCATCTAGAGCAACAATTCTTTTTTTTAGATCCTCGGAGAGTTATTTGCCATGAGGTGCCATGTTGAACTTCTAGTGGCCAGTATGAGAGAGTGAGAGTGATAACACCAAATTTAACACACCTGCTCCCCATTCACACCTGAGACCTTGTAACACTAATCAGTCACATGACAGCGGGAAGGGAAAATGGCTAATTGTTCCCAATTTGGACATTTTCACTCAGGGGTGTACTCACTTTTGTTGCCAGCGGTTTAGACATTAATGGCTGTGTGTTGAGTT
>BLSH010527753.1:560516-585765 GCA_018402905.1 Glandirana rugosa
CTCACGACGGTCGTAAGGTTGTCTCCAACCTCCCCACCCCCCAGTCGGACAGTCACGAGTCTGGTATGCGGAGTGTGACGTAGTTTAACCAGACGTACCGACAGGGTCTTCCTTCGGAGAAGATTTCTACCACGTGTTCTTTCGGATTTTTGTCAAGCGATTTCTGTTCGTCTGATTCCTGGACCCAACAAATATTCACTCACCGCGATTCGGCATGGACACCACTTATAAGTTACTACTTTCACGCTTTATGTTGCTTGTCGCATAAACCAGTTATGCAGATTTTTGGAAAACACGTTTTACTTGCACAAAAGGTTTTTAGACGTATTGACCAAATACGCTGTTCGTTGTATTTCGCACTTTCATCATTGAATATTCACCACAGGTACGGCTTAGCGCCACTCACTTATAAACAACCCAGGTCCTTAGTCTGCTTGTCTTTAGCGAACTGTTTTTAGGCTTTCTTGTGCACCATCTTTAGAAGAGGCTTCCTTCTGGGACAGCCATGCAGACCAATTTGATGCAGTGTGAGGCGTATGGTCTGAGCACTGACAGGCTGACCCCCCACCCCTCCAACCTCTGTTGGAATGCTGGCAGCACTCATATGTCTATTTCTCAAAGACAGCCTCTGGATATGACGCTGAGCACGTGCACTCAACTTCTTTGGTTGACCATGGCGAGGCCTGTTCTGAGTGGAACCTGTCCTGTTAAACTGCTGTATGGTCTTGGCCACCGTGCTGCAGCTCAGTTTCAGGATCTTGGCAATCTTCTAATAGCCTAGGCCATCTAGAGCAACAATTCTTTTTTTTAGATCCTCGGAGAGTTATTTGCCATGAGGTGCCATGTTGAACTTCTAGTGGCCAGTATGAGAGAGTGAGAGTGATAACACCAAATTTAACACACCTGCTCCCCATTCACACCTGAGACCTTGTAACACTAATCAGTCACATGACAGCGGGAAGGGAAAATGGCTAATTGTTCCCAATTTGGACATTTTCACTCAGGGGTGTACTCACTTTTGTTGCCAGCGGTTTAGACATTAATGGCTGTGTGTTGAGTTATTTTGAGGGGACAGCAAATTTACACTGTTATACAAGCTGTACACTCACTACTTTACATTGTAGCAAAGTGTCATTTCTTCAGTGTTGTCACATGAAAAGATATAATAAAATATTTACAAAAATGTGAGCGGTGTACTGTACATCTTACTTACAAAAGAAGAGTAACATATACTGTCAGCCATAGTAACCAATGTCTAACAACCAGTCATCTACAGCCAAGGTAATGGCCTTCCTTTGTAAGCAAGAAGTACTGCAGATATATAAAATATAGCAGCCACCAGTTTGTGCTCCATTTCCTCAGCTGGCTCCCTACTGCAAAATGCTGAAAGGGATGGGTGTAGCTGTCTTTGCACTAAGCCACAGCCAGCTGTCATTCAGGCAACTGGGCGAATCCCTACAATATGGTCAGGATCCCCCTCAGAGTTTCGAGCCGCTCTGTGGCATCAGCCAACAGTCAGCTTTAGCCCACTGTCAGCTGATTCTGGGTCACTGGAGAGCAAAAGCAAGTGCACTCCTGAGACCCATAAGAGATTTATGACCAATAAAGCTTTGGCCATGCCTCCCTTTTATAGTAAACCCATCTTTACAGAAAACTGAGGTCATGAATATGAATGAGGCATCCCCAGGTACCTACGTGTGACCTTCAATATCTTCCCAGGCAGGGCCTATCTATGGGGTCCTATAGTGAAGCAGGGCTGGTGCAAGGATTTTTGACACCCTAGGCGAAACCTCATTTTGCCGCCCCTTGGCTCCACCCCCTTTTCCCTGCCCAGCCTGATCAGCGCCAAATAAATGCAGCCTCACCTGTGCCCATCGAATACAGCTTCACCAGCGCCAATCAATACAGCCTCACCTGTGCCCATCAAATACAGCTTCACCAGCGCTAATCAATACAGCCTCACCTGTGCCCATCAAATACAGCTTCACCTGTGCCCATCAAATACAGCTTCACCTGTGCCCATCAAATACAGCTTCACATGTGCCCATCAAATACAGCCTCACGGGGGGTGAGGGCGTAGGGGGGGGTATTCGGAAGATCAGTCATATTTCTATATACATTTGCAAATGGCATGTGATAATACAATCTCATTATTTCAGTCAGACAGTGTCAGTTTTTACATGAATTAATGCAGAGCAGCCAGTGACAGATCAACAGTGGCCAGGTGCCCCTAGGCAGCAGTGCGCCCAATGCGGCCGCCTACTCCACCTAGTGGTAGAGCCGGCCCTGTAGTGAAGCCACTATAGAACCCCCTATCTTGTAAATTAAAAGACAATTCCTGTAGGTATATAGAATGCTAATTCTTTTCTTAGCAATTTTATGGAAGTTATTTGTACATTTATTTTTTTAAATGTGTTATCCAAACACTATTGTTATTTGCTTAAATCATTGTGTTACCGGACAGGTCTGGGTCCCCTGTGTTCATGGGCCCCATATGATTTGCATGGTCTGCTATAACTAAAGTTACATGCAGGAAACAGAAGGGAGCCTGACTAAGTGCAGCGTTTAAAAGCAATGATTTCATAAAATGACAAATAGTAACTCACAAGATAGCTGGATAATACAGGCATGATGTGACAGGAGTCAAAACGTCAGTGTTGGGGCCTCTCCAGACCATCTAGATGCCGTAGTGGCCTTGGGCAAAAAAACAAATTCATAGGTGGAAGCAGGAAGCGGCCGATCGCCGCTGTACCCAGCGTGGAATGCAAGATGGCCCCAGGCCTGACGTGATGTCACATGGAGGGTGTGTTGGACGTGCTGACAGAGTGGGCCGTACCGCGTTTCGAAGTAACAGCTTCTTCAGACCTGATTGGTCCACAGACAAGTCAAGCTTATATGGAGAAAAAATACAACACAACAGACGCGATCGGCTAGCATATGTGTCAATTAATTGTGAGAAATTGAATAGAGAGGATGGGCTAACAGGAGACAAGTAAATCGGGCTAAAAGAACGGAACTAACTAAAAAAGCACAATGACTGACACCATCCATTCCCCTCCGCCCCACCCAAAAAAAAAGAAAGCATTGTAAAAAAAAAAAAAATGTAAAAAAAAATAAATAAAACAAAAATAAAAAAACTACTGACATAGTCCATGCGTCATCAGTGCTGCATATTAGTGCCACTGTCACATGACATTTAAAAAAAGTAGCGGTAATCAGTATCAGCGAATACTTGAAAAAAAGTATTGGTACTTGTACTCGGTCTTAAAAAGGTGGTATCAGGACAACCCTACTTATGTGGTATATACATACATAAAAAATATACACATTTTTTTATATTTTTCACCCACCACAATCTTCTTGATAAATTTCATACAGACCATCATTACTTAGACAATACTCCCCTGATTTTTTTTTTTTCTTTCATTTTTGATTGTCATCATATATAATATTCTCATGGTTGAACCAGCTAATTCACCTTCTCTCTTTTTTTTTTAATGTATTTTATTATATATTCTATATACAGTATATCCTCTTACTATATTTTATCTGCATATAAATATATGATAGTTCCGTTCTTTTAGCCTGATTCCCTTGTCTCCTGCTAGCCTGTCCTCTGTATTCAATTTCCTGCAATTAATTGACACATATGCTAGCCGATCGCGTCTGTTGTGTTGTATTTTTCCTCCATACACGACTGACATGTCTGTGGGCCAATCAGGCCTGAAGAAGAAGCTGTTTCTTCGAAACACGTTACCACCTACTCTACGTCAGCACGTCCAACACACCCTCCGTGTGACATCACGTCTGGCTGGGCACCATCTTGCGTTCCACGCTGGTTACGGTGGTGATCGGCCGCATTCATCTAGGAATTTGCTTTGTGCCTGAGGCCGCTACGGCATCTAAACAGTCTGGAGAGGCCCCAACACGGACCTTTGGACTCCTATCACCATCACGCCTGTATTATCCAGCTATCTTGTGAGTTACTATTTGCTGTTTTATTAAATCATTGCTTTTAAACGCTGCACTTAGCCTGCCGTCCTTCTGTTTCCTGCATTTAGTCACAGAGTCTACTGCTTCGCTCTAAGGGAGCTGCTAACAAGTGTTCTGTTGATATTTCCTTATGGACTTTTCATGGACTAATATATTATACTGTGATGTGTTTATAAATTTGTGATTTGCCATTTCTAATCATATGAATTTTTCATGGGTCTGATTCAGTTCATCATGATGTTAATCTGATATGTACTTTCTCACACACCCCTCTAGCACCAATTTACACTCCTCTCTTGTATGGCTATAGTTACACTCATGATCCCAAGTACACCAGGAACCCCAAAAGCTAGGACATTTGCAAATGCGATTATAGACCAGAAATTAAGTGTTTTAGGGTGCCTGCCTTTCATTTCTGTCCCCTCCCTGCCTAGTTATCTGCTAAGACAGCTTTAATTCAACGCTTAAACCCTCCCAAAAGAATATTTCTTTTTGGCAGAGCAGTCAAGGGGTTACATCACTCACCAGTGCCTTATATATGTGTTGGATACTTATAATTTCGTCCTCTTCCCTCATTCATCTACATTCCAAGGAAACCACCAGAGTTAGTCATCTTCACAGACAAGCGGTGATGGGTGTAGCTAACACCTTTGGTGGAGGGATTCTGCATGGAAGATCCCTGAGAGGTATAGGAAGAAGCTGAGTGATTCAACTTGTCCATATCTACATGAAGGAGACAATGTAGGTTAGACAGGAATTTGAACACTGGTATATATATTATTCAAATCCCAGCATTCAGTATAATATATGAATAGTATTGCATTCAGCCCTTGAATGGAAAAAGCAGTGTTGATACTAAACATACTGTCTGTACATTACACCTTACAGTATACAAAAGCAACTTTGAGATGACCCAACCAGCTACCAACAACATGGGCCTGCCGTATGATTACACATCTGTGATGCACTATGGGAGGTAAGCCACAGTCACCAATAACACCTTCTGTACCATCATGCAGCTCTCCAGCAATGTTGGGACAGGGGTTTGGACTTTCTGAGATGTATTTCTCTCTTGGGTAATGAATGAATACCATGAGCACTGTCAAAGGGGAGCATGGGCTATACACAATCTACAAGAGTGAGGAGTGAATATTAGCAAATGTGGTTGTCAGAACAGAGCATGCACAATAGACAATCTGCAAGAGCAATGAGCGGACATGAGTGCATGAGCATTATCACAGCAGAGCATGTGCAACAGAAAATCTGCGAGGGCAACAAGCTAATACATTGCATGAGCCTTGTCAGAGTGGAGCATGCACAATAGACAGTCTGCAAGAGTGATAAGTGAATAAGGGGCATGACCATTGTCAGAGCAGAACATGCGCAATAGAAAATCTGCAATAGTGATGAATATGGATGCCCATTGTCAGAGTGGAACATGCACAACAGACAATCTACAGGAGTGGTGAATGAATATGGATGCATGAGCCTTGTCAGAGCAAAGCATGCGCAACAGACAATCTGCAAGAGCAATAAGCAAATACCAGTGCATGAGCATTGTCAGGGTGGAACATGCACAACAGACAATCGGCAAGAGCGATGAGTAAATCCTAGTGTGCATGAGTATTGTCAGAGCAGGGCATGCTCAACAGACAATCTGCGTGAGCTATGACTGAATATAGGTCCATGAGCATTGCCAGAGCAGAACATGCCCAAACGACAATCTGCAAGAGTGATGAGTGGATATTGGCACATGAGCATTGTCACAGCAGAGCATGTGCAATAGACAATCTGCAAGAGTGATGAATGAATACTGGTGCATGAGCATTATCAGAGTGGAGCCTGCACAACAGACATTTTGCAAGAGCGATGAGTGAATGCCTGTGCATGAGTGCTGTCAAGAGTGAAGCATGCGCAATAGACAATTTGAAAAAGTGAAGAGTGAATACTGGCATATGAGGTTGTCAGAGCAGGGCATGCAAAACAGACAATCTGCAAGATGGATGCGTGAATACAACCGCAGAAGCATAGTCACTGCAGAGCATGTGTGATAGAGAATCTGATCAGTGATGAGTGAATAAGGGGCATGAGGATTATCAGAGTGGAGCATGAACAATAAGACAATCTGCAAGAATTATTAGTGAATACCAGTGCATGAGCATTGTCAGAGTAGAGCATGCACAACAGAAAATCTGCAAGAGCGATGAGTGAATCCTAGTGCCTGAGCATTGCTAGAGCAGAGCTTGCTTAACAGACAATCTGCATGAGCGATGAGTGAATATAGGCACATGAGCACTGCCAGAGTAGAACATGTGCAATAGACAATCTGCATGAGTGATGAGTAAATATGGGCACATGAGCATTGTCAATACAGAGCATGTGCAATAGACAATCTGCAAGAGCAAGGAATGAATACCAGCGCATGAACGCTGACAGAGTGGAGCATGCGCAATAGACAGTCTGCGAGAGCGAGGAGTGAATACTCGCACATGAGGTTGTCAGAGCAGAGCATGTGCAATCAACAATCTACGTGAACAATGAGTAATTACCAGTCCATCAATGTTGTCTGAGTGGAGCATGCACAACAGACAATCTGCATGAGCTATGAGTGAATATAGGCGTATGAGCATTGCCAGAGCAGAACATGCGCAACAGACAATCTGCCAGAGCAATGAGTAAATGCTGGCACATGCACAATGTCACAGGATGTGCAATAAAGAATCTGCAAAAGCAATTAGTGAATATTGGTGCATGAACGTTATTAGAGTGGAGCACGTGCAACAGAAAATCTGCAGGAGGGATGAGTGAATACCGGTCCATGAATGTTGTCCAATCTGAGAATGTACAATAGACAATCTGCAAGAGCAAAGGATGGGTACCAGTGCAGTAGCATTGCCAGAGTGGAGCTTTCACAATAGACAATCTGCAAAAGCAATGAGAGAATCCTACTTCATGAGCATTGTCAGAGCAGAGCATGCGCAACAGTCTGCAAGAGCAATGAGAAAATACTGGTGCATGAGCATTGCCAGAGGGGACGTCAGAGCTCTAGACACACATGAGCAGTAGAAATATATTCCAAAGGGCACAGATTTTCTGTATCAGTAATGATGCACCGATACCTCCTGGTACTGACAATGCTCTGGGTATCAGTCTTTAGAATAGTGGCTGACAAGCGTCGTTGGACTGACACCAAAAACCAGGTTCAGAGAAGAGAAATGGCAGGATTTCACAGTCACTTATTTGCAGGTAGAACTATAGGCAAAACTTTTTTATTTTCATTTTGTACAGCGTAAGGGAGAATTATAACTCCTGTCAGGTTTTTTTTTGCCATCTGTGTCCCATTGCAGAGATTTCCCTTCGCTTCCTGTCCCATAGCCAAACAGGAAGTGAGAGGAAATCCCTGCATGTCAAGGAAATCCCTTGGGGCCCGCCAGGTCATCAGAACTAGTGCCCCCATTGGAAGATTTCCCCTCTATTATTGTTCTGGGGACAACCCAAAATTTAGGTTGTCCCCAAATTTGGGATTTTCTTTTACTTTCAATTCTGATAATGATGGTAAACAGGATGAATAGAGAGGGTGAATCTCCCTAACGGGGGCATAGTAGGGTTGCCACATCATCCCTTTAATCCAGGACACCTATTAATTACACAAGTTCTTTGGCTGATTAAGGTGGTAATTAAACTCACTTGGTGCCTCATCTGCATTAATTTAGCCTCAGAACCTGTGTAATTCATATGTGTCCTGGATTAAAGGGATGATGTGGCAACCCTAGGGCACAGACAGCAATAAACTGACAGGGGTTCTAATCCCTCTCCACTCCATCCAAAACAAAAAAATACTTTTGCTTTTAATTATACTTGAAAGAGGAAGTAAACCCTGATGGGTTTTACTTCCTCTTTAGTAACCTGCAAAGTAAAGGCATAATGGGCTAGTATTATGTACCACTTACCTGCAATCGACGCCCGCGCTGTCCCCTGTGCAGGCCGCGTCCATCTTCACCCCTCTTCCTTCCGGGACTGTGGACTGGCCGGAGTCACGTGACGTCACTCCCGAGCACGGCACGATCCTAATGAAGAAACAGCACGTTGGTGTTGTTGATGTCGGCACATATACAGAGAATATCTCATAAACAGTGCAAGTTTAGGAGATATTCCTTATTATAGGCTTACCTGTAGGTTAAAGTGGTTGTAAAGGGTTTACAACCACTTTAAGTAACACTGATATAAATTATACTAGGAATGTGAATGGATTATGAAAGTCTTGCATCTGACTTTTTTCAATTTTGCCTGGATATACACTTTAATAAATGTGGCCCTAAGTGCAGAGCTGCCTACTATTAAAGAGGTCCTAAACCCACAACAGTAAAATGAGTCTGTATATTCAGTAAAGCATGCTTGCTACACTCACTGTGGAACCCAAGGGGTTAATCCTGCGCATTGTGCAAAAAGCCTGTTTGAGCCTGTCTTCTCTGAACCTCCCCTTCTTCCACTGTTCCCCAATCCATTTCCTGATAGTACAGAGCCTTGGAGGGCACTCTGTACATGCTCAGTTTGGTGTGTATTGCTAGAGAGTGTTTTCTTTTTTTAGGAGAGTGCATGTGATCAGCACAGGGCCAATCAGCACTGTCCAGACAGAGGGTCAGGGGTCCTACAGCCTCATAGGACACTCAGAGAGGAATGGTGAGGCGAACACTGATAAAAGGGAAGGGGACGCGCATGTGCGCCGGCATACACTCACTCCTGCTGTGTTTATCATTCTGTACAGAGGCAGAATGGTAGTCTGCCTATGAAAACAAGGCAGATCACCGTTCTGTCAGGAGGGAAGGCATGGATCCTGTGTCTCAGAAAAGCAGGAACACAGTAAAAGCACCTCATACACTGACTAAACACACAGTTAATGCTTTGATTGCCCCTGATGTTAACCCCTTCCCAGCCAGTGTCATTAGTACAGTGACAGTGAATATTTATTAGCATGGATCACTGTATTAGTGTCACTGGTCCCCAAAAAGTGTCAATTAATGTCAGAATATCTGCCCCAATATTGCATTCCCACTATAAGTCGCTGATCGTTGCCATTACTAGTAAAATAATAAATAAATAAAAATATCCCATAGTTTGTAGATGCTATAACGTTTGCGCAAACGAATCAATATACGCTTACTAAAATTAGATTTTTCAACTTTTTTATTGGATGTGTTTTATAGCAGAAAAAAAATATAGTTTTTTTTTTTCAAAACTGACAGTCTCTTTTTGTTTATAGAGCAAAAAAAACAAAAAAAAAAAACAGAGGTGATCAAATACCACCAAAAGAAAGCTATTTGTGGGGAAAAAAGACATACATTTTGTTTGAGTACAGCGTTGCACGATCCCACAATTGTCAGTTACATTAACGCAGTATCGCAAGAAATAGCCTGGTCATGGAGGGGAGTAAATCTTCTGGAGGTCAAGTGGTTAACATTGAGTTTAGAAGGCCCTATTTTAACCTTCTACTATATTCACTTAAAACAGCTTGTGTGCAGATCTCCATCAGGGTATACGTATGTTTTTGGTACATGTGGGTGGGTACTGAGGTTGAGAGTGGAAGTGGCAAGTGGTGACGCCTCAAGAGAAATTCAGTGGTGTGACTCTGGCAAAGTTCCACTCACTTCCTTTTACGTCTCAGGGACAGGAAGTAAAGGGTGATCTACCCAATGGGGACAAAGGCAACTCAAAAGTTTTACCCTTCTTCACTCTATCCAACCCTACAGTAAAAGGATTGGCTGGAGGTCTACAGGAAAGGTTTGCTTTACTAAAGCAAGTAATGGTTTAATTTGGTTGGAGCTTACAATGCCTAAATTCAATGCAAGTGTTGTAAAAAGTTCACCTTATCTGACTATGTTTTTTTTTACGTAGATATGCCTTCAGCAATGCTCCTGGGAAGGCAACCATTGTCCCAAAGCCTGATCCTAGTGTCCCCATAGGGCAGAGGTATGGACTGAGTGGCCTGGACCTTCAGAAGATCAATCGTCTTTATCAGTGTGGTGAGAGCCAGCAATAAACAAATACCATCATCAATCAGTATCATCAAACTGCAATTTTTCTTCATTATCTGATTATCATGTGGCCCTGCACACTTTTTAAGAGGCATTAATAGTACACAAATTCAGAATCACTGATTTATCGGCATATACTTTTAATGGGAGGTTAGTTCCCATTGAAGGTTTTCCTCACCCTGTTTCCAATTAGTCCAGGTGCTGTCCCTGCCCACCTTGTTAGGTTATATAGTAGAGGTGCGCATCTTCAGTGTTCTCACGATTCTATTTGATTACGATTATCATGGCACCGAATCGATTCGATTCCGCAATGCATCACGACTGCTGCCCATGGTTTTCATCAACAAATGTAAGCAGTCAGGAGAACTGAAGGATGGAAGGATGGAGGAGTCTGGGGGTAAGGAAGGAGGAATCCTTGAATAGAAAAGGAAGGGTGGAGGAGTCTGGGGATAGGGAAGGAAGAATCCATAAATAGGAAAGGAAGGATAAAGGAGTCTGGGGATAGGGAAGGAGGAATCCAGGAATAAAAAAGGAAGAATGGAAGATTCTGGGGATAGAAACTAAAGGATAGAGGGGTCAAGGGATAAGAAATGAAAGATGGTAAAATCCATGGATAGAGAATGGAAGAGTCTGAGGATAGGGAAGGAGGAACTCATGAATAAGAAAGAAAGGATGGAAGAATCCAAGGATGGGAATGGAAGGCTGGAAGAGTCCGGGAATATTATTCAATAGGAGGAGTCTGAGGAGAGGGGTGATAGGAACTGAAGGATGGAGGGGTCCAGAGATTAGAATGGATGGGACCTTAGATTTTTCAGGGTTACATGGCGTGGGATTTGGAGACTGTGAATGGAGGTGGGTGAGGGTGGTGGCTATGTGCTGGCCATTGGTTTGAATAGGGAGGTGGAAGAGGAATGGGCTGGGAGCCATGTCCATCTCATGTGGAGTTTGGGTGATCTGGGGTTAGTGACCGGGAGCATTTTGAGACATATAGGGGAGTTGGGTGAGAGATAGTGAGAATTGAGGGGGGAGGAATGGGTTGTGGAGGACATTAGGCAGTTTGACAGCCAGCTGGGGAAGATGCTGTCATATCTGCATTAAAAACAAAATAATGTGGGTGCTGTATGATTAGTTAGCAGCTAGCACACAGTGAATATACAACCAACTACCCAGGGCCCTCTCCTCCTCCCCCAACCACCTTGGCGGCCCTCTCCTCCTCCTCCAAACATCCATGTACCCTCTCCTCCTCCAAACACCCAGGGGCCCTCTCCTCCTCCAAACACCCAGGGGCCCTCTCCTCCTCCAAACAGCCACCAGGGGCCCTCTCCTTCTCCCCCAGCCACCCAGGGGCCCTCTCCTCCAAATGGCCACCCAGGGCCCCCTCCTTCTCCCTTAGCCACCCAGGGGCCCTCTCTTTCTTCCTTAGCCACCCAGGGGCCCTCTCCTTCTTCCTTAGCCACCCAGGGCCCCTCTCCTTCTCCCTTAGCCACCCAGGGCCCCTCTCCTTCTCCCTTAGCCATCCAGGGGTCCTCTTCTTCTCCCTTAACCACCCAGAGGTCCTCTCCTTCTCCCCCAGCCACCCAGAGTTCCTCTCCTTCTCCCCCAGCCACCCAGGGCTCCTTTCCTTCTCCCCCAGCCACCCAGGGCTCCTCTCTTCCTCCACTAACCATCCTGGGACCCCTCACCCCCTTTCCTCAGTAGGCACCACAAATATGTGACCAGCCTGCAGAGTGACCAGTCAGGGTAGTATTCCCGGGCCAGGGCGGAGATCTCCTCCTGGGAGTAGGTGTACTGTGCAGTGTGCACTCATCAGCCATTGTCCCTGGATCAGAGGCAGCAGGATCCTGATCACCCTTACCAGCGTGGTGGCCCTCACAGCCTAGGTCTCGCAACAGCCAATCACAGCAGAGTGAGCTGACAGATCATGCAGCCCCTTCCTACTGATGTGGGGACGTGCCCACCGCCCGACTCCTCCACATCCTCAGTGTCCTCCCTGCGGACCCCTCACCTGGCTCTACCCGGCTCTTCTCCACCGTCACACCTCTGGCTGGAGACGCCGTGGCCACCCTGAACACTTCTGGGACCAATGGCTCTGCTCTCCTCCCCAAAGCTCCATGCTCCACAAGCCCGGCCGCCTCCACTCTCTTCAGCTGCAGCGCCAGCATGGACAGGCCGAGCCACCCTTCAGCTCCAGCCCAGTCCTTCATGTCCCCGCCAACATGTACACACAGCATGGCTCCTCATGGCCATTAAGATGAATATTACAGATAGAGCAGACAGGTGGTCCGGGAGTACAGGATGGCACGAAGGCTGGATGGTTACTGATGATGATGTGAGATCTCAAGCGGTCGTGCAGATCAGAAGAGAGGTGGTACAGGCAGGGTCGGCAACTGGCTGGTGGTGCGGTACAAGGGAGCAGGCAGAAGAATGGTCAAGTCCAAGCAAAGTTCGTAACCGAGCTGGCAGCAGAAGTACAGAGGGGTCAGGCAATCGGATGGTCGAGGATAGCCAGGGGTCGTGCAGGCAGATAACAGCAGGTCAGGACAAGCTGGGTCTTTACAGGAAACAGGAAGGATAACAGGAACAGAGCTGGGGCTCACAGGTACTCAGTAGAACAAACAGTACCGGGAGTCAGTCAGCTTAAATGGGCCAATTGGCTCCAATGCCGGCGCATACACGCACGCTCGCGCACAGGCATGTGCGAACGTACACATACGCGCACGCACACTACGTGCGCCCGCGCACAGGCTTCCCAGGGGCCACAACAGCTTCCTTACACCAGGTGGGCGCCATGTTGAGAAGGAAAACTGAACAGTGAGTACACAGAGGGTGGGGGGACTCAGCCCTAGACCTTTCCTCTTCTCTTTGGAACCCACACAGAGCCTCCTTCTTCCATTAGGACCCATTCACATGGGTGGGCGAGGGACAGTAAAAAAAGCCACAGCAGATGGCTTTTCAGAGAGGCCCGCACATCTGAACAAGCCCTGAGAGCCATTTCTGCCCCCATTTTCACTATCTGAATCCTTTTAGTTCAATGCACCACACAGAACCAACCTCCCAGCTCCGATTAACAACTTCATCCCACTGACAGAGATGGCAGACTGGCACCATTAATGCACGGGCATAATGACATAGGGTTGTGGCACCACTTATTAAACTCTTCAATGTATGTAAAGGGGGCCACACTGCAACCATTAGCCAAATGCTTGGCTTGCTGCTGCGGCACGATCAATGTATAAGAAAAAAATAGTAAATAAAAAAAAAAAACAGGTACCGTTAGGCGGCAGTATTCTGTCCACCACGGATCACTTTTCAGGGCACAGTAAATTATACCACTAGTGTGAAAGGAGCCTAAAGCCTCGTACACACGGTTCAACGGTCGTATACAACAGGTCGTACGAACGACCGTTGTATTAGAAATCGATCGTTAGTACGCGCGATTAGAACAGCTGACGTACGACGGTCGTACAACGGGAGTTGTATGAGCAAACTATAAAACGTTGGTAGTACCAACAAGCGGTTGTATGACTGTTGTATCGTGTGTACAGAGAAGTTGGTCCAACAAGTTGTAATGTGCAAAACACGCATGTTCAGAAGTCAGGAACGAACGGACACTAATTACATGCACCTGAACTTTCCCTTTATACGTTCACTACATGTCACTACGTTACGCTTGGTCGCACGGTGGTTGTACGATTGTTTAGTGCATGTCAGTATGCAAGTTACATTATCCAACATGCGATTTGGTCCGTTCGGTCGTACAA
Source organism: Glandirana rugosa (assembly GCA_018402905.1). Classification (NCBI taxonomy): domain Eukaryota; kingdom Metazoa; phylum Chordata; class Amphibia; order Anura; family Ranidae; genus Glandirana; species Glandirana rugosa. The sequence goes on from BLSH010527753.1 coordinate 574,303, forward strand.
CCGTTGAACCATGTGTACGAGGCTTAAATGTACTGGGGAACCATGTGAGACATCCTATGGACTGTGCCACATTGTTCTGAGGGAATGTAGTGCTATATGCTGGAACCAGTAGTTGAATCTGTGCTTTTGTTGTGTCTGTGAAAGTGAGTTAAGTAGAGAAGAGGTTGAGCTACTAGGCCTTGGGCCACCCACAAACAGGTAGACCCCAAAAGCATACAAGATAGCAGCGTATATTTGAGCCACTTTTACCCTTGATTTAAAGAGGAACTGCGGTCTGCTCACATAATTTGTAATAAAAACATCTTTGCCATTCTGAAGCTTCCTTCCAACCACTTTGCATATTATTTTATGTATACTGTGATTCTGTACTTGCCAAATATGCTGCAGAAATCTCCCTCCACTAAATCTGGCTGCAGCCATTTTAACTCTGGGCAGCTGGAGCTGCTGCCTGTTCACTTCCTGGATTTACAGCTCTGCAGCTCTCACTGACCCTCTTATGACTCATCCCTCCTCCCTTCCTGGCAAACTCTCACAAGAGTGAGAGAGAGAGCTGTGCATGGCATCATAAGCCCAGGCTAATGACCAGACAAGAAACAGGAAGTGGGCTGTATAAGGTATTTACTGGCAGAAAAAAATGTTTTACTATCCAAAGTTAAAGCGGAGTTCCGGACGAAATATAACTTTTAGGATAAAAATACCCCTAGAATACTCATACCTCGTGCAATGTAACAAAGGTGTACTGTAAACTATGCCCAGTTTTCTATTTGTGATGTTTACTTTGTGAAGTTCCTGCACAGCGCAGCCATCTCCAGTGTGGGCATCTGAAGCCGCAGTGTCCTTCTTCCTGGATTCCGTGCATGCTGGCTACCCAGCATCTACCTACCGATCTTGTGCATGTGCAGTGCGGTGCAATCTTGGTCAGCTTGACATGGCATGGCTCCAGTAACATTTAACATTGGCTTCTATGGAAGATCTTGGTCAGCTTGACATGGCACTGGAGCACTGGAACAATCCAGATTATGATTAAGCTAATTTAATTTCGCGAAACGCGTCAATCTTTTGCCTGCCTGCACTCTGTCTGCTCATCTTTGGACATGTAAGAATATTTATGAATCCTTATTATAGGCTTACCTGTAGGTAAAAATGACAAAAATGGGGATACAACCGCTTTAAGAGTTCTGTAGTAGGCCCCTGGCACAGGAACTGGCTAAACAGCGTGCCTCCAGGTGGCACTACTCTGATTTCAGCTTCCAATACTAGACTATTCTTCTCTTGGGCTAATCTGTGATTTCAGCTGGTTTTCAGAGAAAGATGATGAAAAGTTTAGTATAAAGATAGAATATAGACGATGCCACGCCTTCTTTATTAAATAATAAAATGTTTTCTATCTCTGTCTGATTTGCAGATGTCTGCAGTTCTCTCCTCTGTGATCCGTCGGGATCTTTGCATTCAGGATATGGGCAGTCGGCCAATCAGAACAGATCACAATGTGTGTGGCTTATTCGGATCCCTACAAACAAGGTATTTTTCAAAGTTGCTATAAGCTACTGTTGGAGACTTGGTGGAAATTTAATTTTTTTTGTACATTCCCAACAGCTGCAGAATCAGGAGGTGGGGGCAAATATGTTATTATATGACAAGAGACAAGCAAACCTGCAAGCATTACTTTCCTCCAACGTTCATCTACAATTAGGAGACTATGGAAAAGCTCTACCAGTTTGGCTAAATAATTTTGAACCAATGGGGAAGGCAAATTATGTTTTCTGTTTGTTTTTTGTGGCTCCTGAATGTTATGAAAGATTTTTGCAACCATACTGGACCTGACATTGTGCCAAAATGACCCATCATTAGCCTAATTGTTTTATGTTTTCTTTCACACAAAAAGCAAAAAAAAGTTAAATAAAAGTGAAAGTACACAATTAACTACATGGATCTACAGTATCCCACAAAAGTGAGTACACCCCTCACATTTTTGTAAATATTTTATTCTACCTTTTCATGTGACAACACTGCAGAAATGACACTTGGCTACAATGTAAAGGAGTGAGTGTACCGCTTGTATAACAGTGTAAATTTGCTGTCCCCTCAAAATAACTCAAACAGCCATTAATGTCTAAACCTCTAGCAACAAAAGTGAGTACACCCCATAGGGAAAATGTCAGAATTGGGCCCAATTAGTCATTTTCCCTCCCCGGTGTCATGTGACTCGTTAGTGTTACAAGGTCTCAGGTGTGAATGGGGAGCAGGTGTGTTAAATTTGGTGTTATTGCTCTCACTCTCTCATACTGGTCACTGGAAGTTCAACATGGCACCTCATGGCAAAGAACTCTGAGAATCTGAAAAAAAGAATTGTTGCTCTACATAAAGATGGCCTAGGCTATAAGAAGATTGCCAAGACCCTGAAACTGAGCTGCAGCACGGTGGCCAAGACCATACAGCGGTTTAACAGCACAGCTTCCACTCAGAACAGGCCTCGCCATGATCGACCAAAGAGGTTGAGTGCACGTGGTCAGCATAATTTCCAGAGGTTGTCTTTGGGAAATAGACGTATGAGTGCTGCCAGCATTGCTGCAGAGGTTGAAGGGGTGGGGGGTCAAGCTGTCAGTACTCAGACCATACGCCACACACTGCATCAAATTGGTCTGCATGGCTGTCGTTCCAAAAGGAAGCCTCTTCTAAAGGTGATACACAAGAAAGCCCACAAACAGTTTGATGAAGACAAGCAGAATAAGGACATGGATTACTGGAACCATGTCCTGTGGTCTGATAAGACCAAGATAAGCTTATTTGGTTCAGATGGTGTCAAACGTGTATGGCAGCAACCAGGTGAGGAGTACAAAGACAAGTGTGTCTTGCCTACAGTCAAGCATGGTGGTGGGAGTGTCATGGTCTGGGGCTGCATGAGTGCTGCCGGCACTGGCGAGCTACAGTTCATTGAGGGAACCATGAATGCCAACATGTACTGTGACATACTGAAGCAAAGAATCATCCCCTCCTTTCGGAGACTGGGCCGCAGGGCAGTATTCCAACATGATAACGACCCCAAACACACCTCCAAGATGATCACTGCCTTGCTAAAGAAGTTGAGGGTAAAGGTGATGGACTGGCCAAGCATGTCTCCAGACCTAAACCCTATTGAGCATCTGTGGGGCATCCTCAAACTAAAGGTGGAGGAGCGCAAAGTCTCTAACATCCCCCAGCTCTGTGATGCCATCATCGAGGAGTGGAAGACGACTTCAGTGGCAACCTGTGAAGCTCTGGTGAACTCCATGCCCAAGAGGGTTAAGGCAGTGCTGGAAAATAATGGTGGCCACACAAAATATTAACACTTTGGGCCCAATCTGGACATTTTCACTTACTTACTTACTTTTGTTGCCAGCGGTTTAGACATGAATGGCTGTGTGTTGAGTTATTTTTAGGGGACAGCAAATTTACACTGTTATACAAGCTGTGCACTCACTACTTTACATTGTAGCAAAGTGTCATTTCTTCAGTGTTGTCACATGAAAAGATAGAATAAAATATTTACAAAAATGTGAGGGGTGTACTCACTTTTGTGAGATACTGTAAAATTGAAGTGCAAAACCATAATGTGTTAATGGCACCCCAAATGCAGATCACAAATGCAGTGCGTTTGCAGGCACCAGATCACATGGTACCGCAGTGCACTACTCTTTGTGCGATCCAGTGCGATTTTAGCCTATTCAAATGGGCTGAAAATCACACTGCAGGAGAATGTACTGTACAGAAATCGCACACAAACCCACACTGCGTCTCTATGCAATTCTGGTGTGAACTGGCCCTAAAACTATTAAAGTTAAAGTGATACTAAAGGCTACATTTTTTTTTAAGAGGTAATAATTGTTCTGTACGTTTTGCATTTTTCCTCCTTTCCTGGCAGTTAATGGAACTGTCAGCTTCTCCCTCCTCTGGGTGCCTCCTGTAAAATGCCTAACTATGCACCCATGAATGTGTGCTCCTGAGCCAAGCTATGTGCGTCCATAGACACACACACAGCGCTGGTAAGCCACACCCCTGCTTCCCCCCTCACAGGAGTTTGACTGACAGCAGCAGGAGCCTATGTCTTTGCTGACTTCAGATTCTCTTGTGAAAGCAAAAAGCGCTGGAGCGGTGATATGGATCCAGGTAAGCGTTTAGGGACAGAGGGGGGTAGGACAGATAGAGGTGCATTAATTAAAAAAAAACATTTAGACTTTAGGACCACTTTAACAGTTGTAAAGTTGTAAAAGGGGGCCTAAAATGTAAATATAAAATATTCTTATGCAAACTTTCATACTTGAAAAGAAAAAACGATTTTAATAATTTAAAGCAGGGGTGCCCAAGCACAGCAGCCATGGAGGCCAACGAAGACAAGCCCAGCCCATGCACATCCGTAGCGACGCTGGAGATGCCCTGCAAACATAGCAGCTGTGGCAGCCTACATTGACAAGCCAGGCAAATGCACACCTGAAAGGGATGCTGGGGATGCCATGTTTGCAATAGCACCAGCAGCAGGGAATGTAGAGGCGCCAGATAAGTAAATGCTGCATAGCTGGATCTAGGGAGGTGCTGGGGTCCCCCATATTTCAAATGCCCCCCAAAGCTTATGTAAAATTTAAAAAAAAATCAGCACAAGGGACAGTAATTACATTTAATGAGAATTGTCCCTTGTGCTGGTGCTGGTTGTCCTAGTGGAAATCTGAAGTCCTATGACCCTCCCCAAACTCCTGCAGGAATAATCGTCTAGTGTTGTGGGGGTTAACTGGACCTGTTACAAGGACTCATCCAGAGTTCCAACTATGCCCGCCCATTCTGCCCCCCCCCCCTCCAGTCATAAAAGCTGTACTATAGTTTCTAGCAATGAAAAGCGTTCTATAAATGGAGGAGGGGACCTTTTATTTATCGGCCTGTCCTCCATTCATAGAGCGATTTTCATTCACAGAAGCTATATTACAGTTTCTACGACTTAAGGAGGTGGCCGCACGTGTGATTGAGCCCTTAGCCCTGGTTCACACGTGCGCGATGCGGGAACCAGTGCGATCGCACCTCTCCAGCAGGGAGTTCACGCTGCCTTCTGCGAACCGCTGGCGGTAGGGTTCCCACCTCACATCTTTAAACCCGAACACATATGAATTACACAGGTTCTGGGGCTAATTTAATGCAGATAAGGCACTAAGTGAGTTTAATTACCACCTTAATCAGCCACAGAACCTGTGTGATTCATATGTGTACGGGTTTAAAGGGATGAGGTGGCAACCCTAGCTGGCAGTAGGGTTGCCACATCATCCCTTTAATCCAGGACACACATTAATTACTCAGGTTCTGTGGCTGATTAAGGTGGTAATTAAACTCACTTGGTGACTTATCTACATTAAATTAGCCTCAGAACAACCTGTGTAATTCATATGTGTCCTGGATTAAAGGGATGATGTGGCAACCCTAGCTGGCGGTTGTCATTACAAAGTTAATGACACCCCCAGTTTTATTCACAGACTGCAGTGTGAACTGTGCACTCGCACATGAATCGGATTGCATGGATGAGAACACCCATGCGAGGCGATTCTAGTGCAGGAAAAATAGGTACATGCACCTTTTTTTTGCGAATCCAGTGCAAGTTCAGCCATACAACTGGCACTGCTCAGAGATCGCATGTGATCAGCACCTGCAGTACGGGTGCGAATCACATGCGATCTTTGCGATCGCACTAGTGTGAAGCCGGGCTAAAGGACTCTATTGTCACACTTGTCTGTTGTTGTTCCTGATCTGGCGGAGTCTGAGTCAGTCCCTTAGCCTGGTATACTTACATGTCAATAAGGCCCCTTTCACACTGGGGCGCTTTAAAGGCGCTATTGCGCTAAAAATAGCGGCTGTAAAGCATCTCCCCATTCAACCCAGTGTGTCCTTTCACACTGGGGCGACTCAGGGTGGTGCGCTTGCGGGAGTAAAATTAAACTACTGCAAGCAATATTTTTCAGGAATGTGGGGAGCGGTGTATACACGGCTCCTCCACCGCCCCTGCCATTGGATTGAATGGGCAGGCAAGCCCAAAGCGGTAGTACACCTTTTAACCCCCTTGTGGGGGGGGGCTAAAAGTGCCGTGCTGTCGCCCGATAGTGGCGCCATGGCGCTGCTATTACAGAGGTAGATCGCCACTAGGTTAGCGGCAGTTTACCGCTGACGATCGGGCGTCCCAGTGTGAAAGGGGCCTAAGGGATTTGCAGCATCCTGGAGGGCTGAGTGTTGTGTAAGATTTCCCCATTCCCACTCAGGGGGCTGTCGTTTCTTCAGTATGGATTTGCTGATGAAGGTTTTTCTATGTAGGTGTTCCTGCAGTTTCAGAGCTTTGATCCCTCTCCCGGCTGCCTCTCAGACTCGGTGAAGGTGTATGATGGGGCCAGCAAGATGTCTCCTCTACTAATAAACGTTACCTGTGGGGTGAAGAAGCTCCCTCCCGTCTTGTCCTCAGGAAACCTGATGTTTGTGGAATTTTTAAGTGGTGGAGCCTCAACTTTCACAGCTTCCTATCAGACAGGTAGAATTTCACAGCGTTTCATTAAATGGAAGGTATAACGTATTTATTGCTCTTACTGATTAATAGTTAAAGGAGACAAATCCATTGGATGTTGTCTGTAGCTTCAGTGGTTTAAGATACTGCCCTGGAACAAGCATGCAGCAAGTGAAGTGAAGACCCCTTGATCTGTATACTTGTCCTAGGAAAACCCTTTCAGAAGGAGGCCAACTTGCATATTTCTCTTACCATATAATACCCCAGCTGATTGAAAATATGTGCCTTGGTATCTCTGGTTTTGTGACCCCCTTCCCTCTTCCTGCAGGTTATGATTACTGATTGATTTTTGCTTGCAAATTCCTTAAAATCCTTTTATCTTAGTAACAATGCTGCTCCCTGCCCTCACACTCCAGTTCTCTGTACTGGCAGAGCAGAGTAACAGGCAAACCCCTCACCACACTCCTCATAGTAAAAATGGCGTGCAGGCTATTTATTCTACCGCAGGTGGCGCTTGTCCGCAGTGGCATTGGAGATGGGGGTGGAAGTAGAGAGGATCCTAGTTCTTCTATGGTTTCCTTGGTCACAAAGAAGGCAGCTATCCGATTGGATGCTGGCACCCAACGTAACTCTGGTGGCCATCTTGGGTCAGGAAGAGTCTATTTTAGACTCTGGCTCCCTAGTTTGGCACGCATTTTGTGGCTAGTGTAGGGACAGGTCATCCGTCTGACAGGGACAGTACTTACAGCCAGGGAAAGGTTACAGAGGAGTAGGGAAAACGCAGGGACCACGCCAATCTTATGGAAAGCCTTTTTTTTTTGTACGGACCAGTCAGGCCACATTCTACTCCTCGTGATGGATGCTGTTGGCATCTTCGGGTCTCCAGTCTACGGTAACATCACTGTTGCGCCTTGTAAGTGTTCCTCACTGCCAGGCCTGTTGAACTTCGGTTACAATATATTCCTGGTACCGCACTTGGACTCTGTGTTTTCTGCCCACATTTTCATCCGCAGTGGCAATACAGATGGGGGAGGAAGTCGATATGAAACTATTTCCTCTATGGTTTCCTCCGTCACAAGGAGGCAGCTATCCAATTGGATGCTGACACCCCATGTGACTCTGGCGGCCATCTTGGGTCAGGAGGAGTCTATTTTAGACCCTGGCTCCCGAGTTTGGCACACACAGATGTGTCAGACCATAGAGGGGATGTGTCTGAGCGGGACTGTCAGTGAGTGCTGATTACTGAGAACACTGTAAAGGTCCTTTCACATGGGCGGTCCGCCTGGTGGACTCTGCTTTGCTCAGCGGGGGATCCCTGCTGAGCAGGCGTATGACAGGTCTGTCTCCGCTCACCATGCTGAGACAGACCTGTCAGAGCCCTGCTCTCCTCTATAGGGAGATCGGATGAAAATGAACCGCATGTCAGTTTTCATCTGATCCCATCCGATTTGATCCGCCAGATGTATGAAAAATAGGACCACCATCCATCTGGATTTCACGGACAGGATCGGATTGGATAGCGGTGGGTGTCAGCACCGCTGACATCTGCCACTCCATAGGAGTGAGTGGAAGGTCCGATCAGGTCCGCCTGAAAAACTGACAGGCGGACCTGATCATAAAGCCCATGTGAAAGGGGCCTTATAAATACAGAGCTCCATTAAAATGTGTCTTTTATATTTGCCTGAAGTTTAACTTTAAAAAAGATGGGGGAGCTGGCAAAAAAAAAACTTTTTGAAGAAAAATTTTACTTCAATAAATGCATATAATTTTTGAAAAATATGGCCACCAACACTCACATTTATTTACAAGCTATGTGTAGGGATAAGTTCTCAAAGCTGCATAAACTGATGATTATTCAAATTAAATTGATCTCATGCAATCCATCTGTACCTGTATATGATGCTGTGTCTTTATCTATTGTTGTAGTGGCATGTGGTGGAATGCAAACGAAAGTCAATGGGACTGTGACCTCTCCGGGCTACCCCACCAAGTACCTACCTTCCACAGATTGTATGTGGTCTATTGTGGCACCCTCTGGGTATAGAGTAAGTCAGATAAAAAAATTAAGAAAAACTGCAATTAAAAAATATTTCAAGCTGTTATTATAGCTCCAGTACATCCTTCTAATAAATTATTTTTTTGCGCTTAGCTAGTCTCCAGTTATATTTGTATCCCAACATTCTACAATTAGTGCCAATAGTTCCACTTAGTCCCAATAATTCCACTAGGCTAGTGTCTGCATCGTTTTCATTTGATTCCAGTAGTTTCACTAGTGTCCTAATAGTGTTCATTTGATCCCAATAGTTCCACTAGTGTCATAATAGTGTCCATTTGATCCCAATAGTTCCACTAGTCTCAACTGTGTCATAATAGTGTTCATTTGGTTCCAATAGTTCCACTAGTGTCATAATAGAGTTCATTTGATTCCAATAGTTCCACTAATGTCATAATTGTGTTCATTTGATACCAATAGTTCCACTAGTGTCCTAATAGTGTTCATTTGATCCCAATAGTTCCACTAGTGTCACAATAGTGTTCATTTGATCCCAATAGTTCCACTAGTGTCCTAATAGTGTTCATTTGATCCCAATAGTTCCACTAGTGTCAACTGTGTCCTAATAGTGTTCATTTGATTCCAATAGTTCCACTAGTGTCATAATAGTGTTCATTTGATCCCAATAGTTCCACTAGTGTCATAATAGTGTTCATTTGATTCCAATGGTTCCACTAGTGTCATAATAGTGTTCGTTTGATTCCAATAGTTCCACTAGTGTCAACTGTGTCATAATAGTGTTCATTTGATCCCAATAGTTCCACTAGTGTCATAATAGTGTTCATTTGATTCCGGTAGTTCCACTAGTGTCAACTGTGTCATAATAGTGTTCATTTGATCTCAGTAGTTCCACTAGTGTCATAATAGTGTTAATTTGATCCCGATAGTTCCACTAGTGTCAACTGTGTCATAATAGTGTTCATTTGATCCCAATAGTTTCACTAGTGTCATAATAGTGTTAATTTGATCCCAATAGTTCCACTAGTGTCACAATAGTGTTCATTTTATCACAATAGTTCCACTAGTGTCCTAATAGTGTTCATTTGATCCCAATAGTTCCACTAGTGTCACAATAGTGTTCATTTGATCCCAATAGTTCCACTAGTGTCAACTGTGTCCTAATAGTGTTCATTTGATTCCAATAGTTCCACTAGTGTCATAATAGTGTTCATTTGATCCCAATAGTTCCACTAGTGTCATAATAGTGTTCATTTGATTCCAATGGTTCCACTAGTGTCATAATAGTGTTCGTTTGATTCCAATAGTTCCACTAGTGTCAACTGTGTCATAATAGTATATATCAATGAGGGTAATGGCGCCCTGACGTGACAAATCAAAATACAGTGCTATAATGGTATAAAATTATAAACAATAGGGTCGCTGCCCCTTCAAGACCTTAGGTGGTCAGATAAGCAAGCAAAAAAAGGAAGTCAAGCGCTGACCCATTTTTTGGAAAAAAACCATAAAGGAAAAAAGGCAATAATTCACAAATAAAACAGTCCAATAATCCTTCAACAATCGTCCATTGAGAGGAATCCAATAACCATGTGCATCCACATAAGTTCCAACTTCTTCTATAGGAAAAGTTTTGAAAATAGATGGCCACTCACCAGATGGTTTGACCTCCTTTTTAAGGGTAGGTCAAAATGCGCCTCTGGAACCACTGTTCCTATAAAGGGAGATGTGTGTTTTCTCCTCTTCTCTCTCCAGTAATCGTTCCGCTAGTGAAGAAAAAAGGACTCCACCAAGGACACAGATGAAAGGATCATTGTGTAGTATTTATTTGCAAATGGGTAGTAAAAACAATTAAAAGGTTTACACTCACATTTCCATGTGCCTAACCTGGCACTAGGTTGACCAGCGTGTAGCTCGTGAGCCTGTGCGGCAAACAGCTGTTGTTTCGAATAAAGCGTGTCAAATCGTCCGTATGTCGTTATGGCGTTCGCATGCCAACGTCCGGAAGTGCACGAAAGAACGTCTTCTACGTACGTTTCGCCGTCTTGGCGTCTTCAGGAAATGACGTAATTCATCTTCCGGTTTTTTCTTTTATACTCTGGTGATATGTTTGATTGGTTGTCCCTCCAATAGGGAAACACTCAATCAGTTCAATTTAGTTTGTTTTGTTTTGTACTAAATTTGTTTATATATGCATGCACCCAGGCTCACGGCTTGCGCTGTTCAAACCTAGCATATTATTCAAACTTAAACATTTTAAATGCAGTTTTAGGAATACATATAATTTGAGAGTCCTAATTCTCAGATGGATACCCTCTAGTGGTCATCTTATCAAACTGCCCAAATATTCCAAAAAAACCATTTAAAATTAAAATATAAAGTATACATAAACCATAAAATTTTATATTAAAAAAAGTTAGTAGTCTGTTAAGAAACATTGGAGATCTATATCTTTGTTTAATCCCAAGGGCTGTAAACTTTGTACCCTATGGATCCAGCGGGTCTCCATCTGGGATACCGCCTTCACCATATCCGTGCCCCTCCAGTGGGGCTGTACCCTATCTATGCCCCAAAACCTGAGCAAAGAGGGGTCTCTATTGTGGACCAATCTAAAATGGTTCGATACACTATGGAATTTGAATCCCTTTTTAATGTTATCTACATGTTCCCCCACTCTTTTGGCGAGGGTTCTAGTAGTTCTCCCTATATATTGATAATTGCATGGGCACATCAGGAGATAAGTTACATACCGGGAGTCGCATGTAATAAATCTCCTGATTTTGAATTCCTCACCTGTTACCCCTGAGGTGAAATTGGTTAGGTTCTTTTTTTCTTTAGAGATTTTACATCCTTTACACCTTTTACATCTGAAAAAACCAACCCTATCCAGAAAGGTTGGCTTTCTCATGTCTGGTTTTGGAATATTTTTTGCCACCATATTTCTCAATGC
>BLSH010527753.1:588513-614076 GCA_018402905.1 Glandirana rugosa
GATAACCCTAGTTTACTTGTGATAATACTGTGATCACCTTGATAACCCTAGTTTACTTGTGATAATACTGTCATCACCTTGATAACCCTAGTTTGCTTGTGATAATACTGTGATCACGTTGATAACCCTAGTTTACTTGTGATAATACTGTGTCAACTGTGATCACCTTGATAGCCCTAGTTTAATTGTGATAATACTGTGATCACCTTGATAACTCTAGTTTACTTGTGATAATACTGTGTTCGTTTTTTTCCTTCAGTTCGCGACTGGGTAAAAAACCTTTTTTTGGTATTTCCTTTTTTCCGTTATTGGACGATTGTTGAAGGATTATTGGACTGTTTTATTTGTGAATTATTGCCTTTTTTCCTTTATGGTTTTTTTCCAAAAAATGGGTCAGCGCTTGACTTCCTTTTTTTGCTTGTGTCATAATAGTGTTCATTTGATCTCAATAGTTCCACTAGTGTCATAATAGTGTTAATTTGATCCCGATAGTTCCACTAGTGTCAACTGTGTCATAATAGTGTTCATTTGATCCCAATAGTTGCACTAGTGTCATAATAGTGTTCGTTTGATCCCAATAGTTCCACTACTGTCATAATAGTGTTCATTTGATCCCAATAGTTCCACTAGTGTCATAATAGTGTTCATTTGATCCCAATAGTTCCACTAGTGTCATAATAGTGTTCATTTGATCCCAATAGTTCCACTAGTGTCACAATAGTGTTAATTTGATTCCAATAGTTCCACTAGTATCATAATAGTGTTCATTTGATCCCAATAGTTCCACTAGTGTCATAATAGTGTTCATTTGATTCCAATATTTCCACTAGTGTCATAATAGTGTTCATTTGATTCCAATATTTCCACTAGTGTCATAATAGTGTTCATTTGATTCCAATAGTTCCACTAGTTTCATAATAGTTCCACTTAGTCCCGATAGTTCCACTATTGTCATAGATGTGCACACAGGGTGTGCCAGGTGTGCTTGGCACACCCTAATCCACCTGTGTGGCGCAGATTCCCCCTGTTTAAACCCCCCAGGGTTCATAAAAAAAACAAATAGTAAAATAAAAAAAATAAAATTGTAAAAAATAATAAAATAATAAAAACTGCTGATACCATCCACTGCCCTACTGACACCGTCAGTATACATACACATGCATGTGTTTGAGCTTAAGGCTGGGTTTATACTTATGCACTGCCAAGCATCACATGTGATTCACACCGTATTGCTGTGCACATCACATGCAATGTCTGTGCGATGCAAATTCAACCATACAGCTTGTATGGCTGAAATCGCATTGCATTCGCACCAGAATGGTGCAGGACCTTAGTTTGGTCGGCACTGGAATTGGATCGCATGGGTGTTCAGACCCATGCGATCCGAATCCACAGTTCGCACTGCATTCTGCGAACCGATTTGAGGGTGTCATTAACTTAATGTTGACACCCGCAGCGGTTCGCAGTCATGTGAACTGCCTATGAGTCAAATGCGATGTGGGAAACTGCACAGGAATTGCGGTGGTTTCTGCATCGCACCAGTGTGAACCAAGCCTTAAGGTGCATATCCTAATGCAATAGGCTGTGCACACCTATGACTGGTGTCATAATAGTGTTCAATTGATCCCAATAGTTCCGCTAGTGTCCTAATAATGCACACTTAGTCCCAGTAGTTCAACTGGTGTCCTATTAGGCAGCGTTCACATATGTGCAAATTGGATGCGGGTTTCCGCGTGCAAATTGGATGTGGCTTGCCGCATCCGATTCGCATGACATGCAAGTGTGACCAGCTCTCAATGGAGCTAGTTCACACATGCCCGGTCCGCATTCCAAAAGGGTCCTGTGCGTGTTTGGGTCTAGTTCAGGTGCAAATTCAGGCAAAAATTCAGACCTGAACCGGTCAACAGAAACGCACCGGACCCCATTCCTGTGAACCGCGGCCAAACATATGTGAACCCGCCCTTAGTGTACACTTAGCCAGCCATAGATGGATCAAAATTTGGCCGGTTCAGCAGGAATCAGTCAAATTTCGATCCCTCTATAGGCAGGCTGGTTGTCCTGAAGTCAATCTTGAATTCAGGACAGCCAACCTGCCAGGTTGTTTTTGTACAATCACTGCTGCTGGTTATAGCCACCAGCAGTGATCATTGTATTCTGACAGCTGGGAAACCTCCTGCTGTCAGAATACAATAATTCTTCAGGAGGGATTCCCCCATGAACAATGACTGTGTAGATGGGTGAATCGAGTGATTTTCTTTCCTTCACCTGTGGTTGAAGGAAAGAAAATTGCATAATGTGTAACCAGCCTTATTCTCTATAGTTCCACTAGTGTTCTAATAGTGTTCAAATAGTCCCAATAATGTCCTAATAGAGTTCACTTGGGCTACTTTCACACCAATACTGCCCGAGTGTTAGTGATAAAACACCGCTAATTTGTGGCGTTTTGGCGCCGCTATTCGGGCAGCAGCGGTGCCAGCTAGCGGCGCTCCCGAAGTGGTGTACAGCCTCTTCGGGAACGTTGCCCATTCATTTCAATGGAAGAGAGGTGTATTCATCGCTCCCACACCACCCAAAAGATGCGGCTTGCAGGAGATTTTTTACCATCCTGCAAGCGCACCGTCCCAGTGTGAAATCACTCAGGCTTTCACACTGGGTGCATTAGGAGACAGTTTAGAGGCGCTTTACAGGCACTGTTTTTAGCGAAAAAACACCTGTAAATCGCCTCTGGTGTGAAAGGGGCCTTAATATCAATGGTTCCACTAGTGTCCTACAAGTGTACAATTAGCCCCAATAGTTCCGTTACTGTTCTAATAGTTTACAATAAACGTACAATATATCTCAGACTCTTGGACTCACTTTTCTGAGGCTACAGGTAAAATTCCCTATATAGCAGTGGTAGCCATCATTCTAGATAAAGGGAGTCTCAACTATGTAACAGTTTACTTTACTACCTTATATGTAGGGATGCACCAATACCGATATCGGTACCGATAGTAGCATTTTCGCAAGTATCGGTACTCGCAAAAATGCTCCCGATCCCGGAAACCGATACCGGCAGTGACGTAAAAAAAAGGATAAAACAGCAACGCCTTCTTATTATATTTTAATAAATCTGTCAACATATTGAGAGCCAATTCAAGCATAGGTGACCTGTCAGGCGACTTGAGTCACCTCTATGCAGTGCAATGGAACCGTTCTAAATAGGAGCGACTCAAGTCACTGCGACTTAGAAAAAGGTTCCTGTACTACATTGGGGGCAACTTGTATTGACTTCTATACAGAAGTCACCTGCAAGTCGCGCTGAAGTCGCGCTGTGCGGGGCGACTTCAGAGTCGCCCTGCAAGTCAGATCGCCCCTGTGTGAACCCGGCAGTATGTTCACAGATTTATTAAAATATAATAAAACACACGTGGATGTACACTTACAAAATGGAGGTAATCAGACAGCATGATAGGATCAAAGAGGTCTTCCACTGTGTCCCAGGTGAGGTGTTCCAGCAGGGAGGTCCAGTAGCTGCTTCCAAGCCAGGTACGCTGGTGGTTTCCAGCGCTTCCAGGGAGCTGGGGACAGTGTGCTGTACACGGAGGCTGGGTGATGACATCACTTCCGGGTTCACGTCAGGCAGAGGGTCCACGTGTTCGGAGCATCTGTGATCCTTTGGCAGGCTTAGCACACTGTCCCCAACTCCCTGGAACAGCTGGAAACCACCAGCATACCCGGCCTGGAAGCCGCTAGTGGACCTCCCTGCTGGAACACCTCACCCGGGACACAGCGGAAGACCCCTTTGATCCTATCATGCTGTCTGATCACCTTCGTTTGTGAGTGTACATCCACGTGTGTTTTATTATATTTTACTAAATCTGTCAACATACTGCACTTAGAAGGCGCTGCTGTTTTATCCTTTTTTCTACCACAGACTTTCTCCTAGCTCATCCCAGCATGCAGCTTCTAAGGACAGTTCTCTCAGCTGTCTCCTGCACCAAACAGTCTCTTACAGTCTCCTGTACCATGCCTGCAGTCTTTGACCGTCTCCTGTACCATGCCTGCAGTCTCTGACCGTCTCCTGTACCATGCCTGCAGTCTGTGACCGTCTCCTGTACCATGCCTGCAGTCTGTGACCGTCTCCTGTACCATGCCTGCAGTCTCTGACCGTCTCCTGTACCATGCCTGCAGTCTCTGACTGTCTCCTGTACCATGCCTGCAGTCTCTGGCCATCTCCTGTACCATGCCTGCAGTCTCTGATCGTCTCCTGTACCATGCCTGCAGTCTCTGACTGTCACCTGTACCATGCTTACAGTCACTGCTGTCACTTCTGCCTGTTGCCCCCTCCTTCCCTCCACCAGCTGTCACCTCTGCCCCCATGTCTCCCAATAACCCTCCTATCCATATACTCTTCCCCCCAGCGATCACAGCCTTTTCCATCCCAACTCTCCCATCCCACAATCCCTATTTCACTCCACCCTCAACTACCTTGCCCTCACTTACCCTCTACTCCCACCCTGCCGTCACCCAACTCCCTAACAACCACCCCTCCACCTCCCAAACCACCCCTATTCCTAGGCGATAGGTATCAGTAATTGGTATCGGCGACTACCTGAGGTAAAGTATCGGTGCATCTCTACTTATGTTATACGCTGCTTCAATATCATTGGGGTTGTATTAATAATTATTTATTCTTATACTTAATTTGCAATTTTAGATCTCATTTAATATAAAGTAAAAGATTCATGTACACAGGTGGTATGGCCACTACAGCATAAAAAAACGGCCCTTTTTTTGTGCACCCATGAGCAGGGGTGTATCATGAAATTGGTGGGCCAGTGTGCCCACACCACACTGATCATCCCCAGCTGTCATGGAGAGATCATCCATGGGTGCAGTGTCGGTCAGAGCACAGTCGGCCCCCCCACCCCTTAGGGCCCGTGTTCAGTGAACACCCTGCACCCATGGATGATACACTACTGCCCATGAGGCACTTGTGCCGTGTACAGCCTGTTGCCAGCAGCCTGCCACAAAGTCCGGGTTCAGGGTGAATGTCTTTGTATACATATGGCCTCTTATGTGCGTACTGCGTGGAACAGGGTCCAGCCGTGTATAGTCACGTATTCCGGCCTATAAATTACTTTGACAATCTATTGCCAGTGGACTGTATGCTTCACCTGTGCCCCCTGTGTTCCCCAAAACACTAATTTCCTATGTTGTATGGGCCAAACTGCCCAGGGGCATGACACAATATCATAATATCTTTGTACTCACATTTTTATTGAGGTTTATTAATTATTTTTTTAAGAATACCACTAGTGATTTTACTGCCCTGCAGTTCATTTCCATACTATGAATGAGGTCTTATTGTTCAGCTGCTAATCATATTTTAGTGGCAGTGTGGTGATATTGAAAATGATGTTCCTGCATTATATTTTATATTTGTTTTTCTATTTCCAAAGCATTTTATGATTTTTCTCTTTTGTTACAAAAAAAGCTCTTCTGGGCCAAACATGGTGCTTAATCGCTTGCCGACCGCTTGGCAGCAGGTTGGCACTGCTGCGCGAATCTCTGTAGCTGTATGGCGGCTCGAGCAGCCAGCTGTGCGCTCTCGCGCCTGCTTGTTGATATCCATTGATACCCATTCTTTATATCTGTCATGTCTGTTTTTATAGTCTGAAGAAGGGGGAGATTGCCGGAACCATGAAACACGTTGGATATTTTCTGTTTTCCTGCTATGATCTAATTTTAGCATTAAAACATTATGGACTCTTGGATGTTTGTTTGGCGCTCTCATTAGACTTTACATTCGTGGGGTCTCAACCTCTTTTAGGTGTGCCCCCGTTTTGTTTGGTCCTATTGTGCCCAGTGATAATGTGACTGACATCCTTGTATCCAGGCGTCAGGGTGCTATTCAGAATAAAAATGAGCATATGCTGAAAAGGAGGCAGAAGAATTAAAATGCGCAGGTGCTGAGGAAAAGACCTGGCATAGTTAATAATACCTTACATGGTCATGCTCTTTTGTGTAGAAATGCGTACATGCGCAAGAAAAAACTGCTGCCAGAACTGGCGCCAAACTCCCTATATAAGGTCAGTAGCTGCACTTAGACTTTGCTGGATGATCTTCAGCTACCAGTACTCCTTGCTCCTGTGTTTCTTGTATTCTTTGGATTACGTGTTACCGACCTGGCTTGCCTCTAGACTTCTCTGCTGCCTCATTTGACCCCAGCTTGCTCTAAAGACGCTGCTTCTTTTGCTCTACCGTGCATGACCCAGGCTTGCTCCTGACTACCCTTCTGCATACTCCCAGGCTTGCCTTTCTGTACATGACTTCAGCTCCCATCCTGACTACGCCTCTTCAATCCGGTACTGAAAGCTTGTTCCTGCTTCTTCCTTGGGTGCCACCTTGCGTGTAGGTCGCTGCCCTGCTTCCGCTACACACCTGGGACTACGGAGGCCTTGCCATCTGCCCTGACAGACCAGCTGTCAGTTATCCAGTTCTGCTTTGCTGCAAGCCGCTTCCAGCAGATCTTCCTAAACAGCTCCCATGCTTCTTTGAGTCTAGCGCTCCCTTCAGGGGTGCTTGGTACTTAGCCACAAGGGAGCCTTGTCATGAAATTGTAAGAATATGTTGTTCCGCACAGATGGTGTGTGCTATTTAATAAAGAGATGCTGCCTCCACTATGACCCTACCTAAGCGGGGTCTGTATGTGAAGTTCTACTACTAAGAACCTCTCATGAAATTGGCCTCAGACCAGGTACGTGACACTAAGCCTCATTGTCACCTATGTTTCAACTACTGCCCTGACGTCTCTAGAGGGCTATACATAATATTTAGTATGTGTAAGTCTACTTACCCACCTTGTCTACTGGGACAAGGTGGGGCGGAGATGAAGGGAGTGTCTGACACATGCGTTATAGAATATTGTCAGAGACTGCTGACATACTGCATCTTGATAGAAGGTAGACATGGTACAGGTACAGTTGGAGACTGGAGATAGGCTGCACAAGACATTTACAGAATGGGAACATGTTATAAGAGACTGCTGGAGATCACTGTTCTTACATCCCCATTACAAATGAGCGCTGTCATTTAGGGTTGCCGTTAGAAACCACAGGGCCCCATACAGTCAATCTGACCCCCCCCCCCCATTTTTTTTAAAAACACAGTTTACTATGCCTCAGTTGTGAATGAACACAGTGAGTGATCGGTACCAATCACTCATTGTGTTCACTCATGAAAGGAATGGACTGATAAATCTGACATCTCCCAAACCTTCCCCTCACTCTCCATCCTGAAGGATCCTATTTTGTGCTTGCAGCTGCTGGTCGGAAGGAGAGAAAGGAAGCCAGCAGCACTGCGGGGCCTGGGCAGCAGGAGGGCTACATAGGGTGATCGGTGCACCGAGGGGGCTAGTACTGGAAGTGATCCCCTTTATGGCTCTTTCTGCAGCAGCTAAAAGCCAGCGGAAAGGAGAGGAGAAGAAGCCAACTTTCAGCTGCTGCAGAGAGAACCATACAGGGGATCGGTTCCAGAAATTGCCCCCCCTCCCCCCACCATGCTGATCACCCTTCCTGCCCACATCTAATTCACCCAGATGCCTGGGCCCCATATTCACAGCCCTGCTCTCACTAATGAGAAAGCAGAAGATTTGTACTCTGCCTCCTCTCAGTTGCATCTCACTGTGCTTTCACAGTTTGCAGTGCAGGGGCTGTCAATCAGGGTAACCGACCTCCCACACGCCCTGCTCATCTCTTTTTGGTGTAGGTAGTGGGTAGAGCCATTTCGTAGGTGAGTGGTGAGCGCCATAGACATCATCTCATATGAGGTACATAAATATCATTTGATGGTTTATTTATAGTTTAGTTGTGATTATAATGACTTTTTTTCCCCTAAGCTGCTACTACATGAATATTCTACTTTTATAACAGCATTTTTTATTGTTATCACCGGCAGGTACAGCTGAATTTCATCTCCTTTGCACTGGAGTCCTCCCGTAATTGTGTCTATGATTACTTGGCCATCTCGGACAGCTCTCGATCTGGCACCTCGGTATCGGACAAGTATTGTGGGGCCAAGAACATGCCATCACTAGTGTCCTTTGGGAACTGGATGCTGTTGCAATTTCACTCAGACAAATCAGTACACAGTACCGGGTTCCAGGCCACATATAGCTGGGGTAAGTAGAAGGAGGGGGCTTGGGAGTCATGCTTTTAAAGTGCATTTATTCTTTAACTGCTTCAATACCGGGCACCCCCCCCCCCCCACTTCCTGCCCAGGCCAATTTTCAGTTTTCAGTGATGTCACACTTTGAATGACAATTGCGCGGTCATGCAACACTGTACCCAAACAAAATTTTTAGCATCTTTTCTTAGATAGAGCTTTCGTTTGGTGATATTTAATCACCACAGTTTTTTTTTAATTATTGCTAAAAAAAAAAACTAAAAAAACAAAATTAAAAAAAAAAAAGGTTTTTCTTTTTCACTGATGTGTGTTGATGAGGCTGCACTGATTGGCATTGATAGGCTGCACTGATGGGCACTGATGAGGGTGCACTGATGGGCACTGATGAGGCGGCAGTGATATGCAGCACTGATGGGCACTGATAGGCGACACAATGTCAACGGGCTCTGTAAAGCAAATCAGCCTGCCCTGCTCAGTGGGGGATCTGTCTGCTATGCAGAGTGGACACAGACACAGCCTGCTCTCCTCTATGGGGCGGTTGGATGGAAACGGACAACCTCTCCATTACCATCAGACTGCCATCCGATATGTGAGACAGATGGGGAATAGATCCCCCATCCGTCTGTTTTTGGAGGACAGGATCGGATCAGATGGTGGTGGGTGTCAACAGACAGGAAGGGGTGGGACAAATTTAGATGGGGTCACTAATGTGCAGCACTGATGGGCAATGATATGCAGCACTGATAGGCAGCACTGATGGACAATGAAAGGCAACACTGACTGGTATCACTGCTTGTCACTGACTGGCATCACTGCTGGGAACTGAGTGGCATCACTGCTGGGCAATGTTGGGCTGCACTGATAATCAGATCTCCCCTGTGAGATCTCTCCTCATCTCTCCTCACACGCTGTCACATTCCTCCACCCCAAATTCACACATCCATGTCTTTATGGACCTTGCTTTGTGCACTGGTCCAAATCATTTGGTGGAGGGGGGATTATGGTGTGGGGTTGTTTTTCAGGGGTTGGGCTTGGCCTCTTAGTTCCAGTGAAGGGAACTCTTAAGGCGTCAGCATACCAAGACATTTTGGACAATTTCATGCTCCCAATTTTGTGGGAACACTTTGGGGATGGCCCCTTCCTGTTCCAACATGACTGCGCACAAGTGCACAAAGCAAGGTCCATAAAGACATGGATGAGTGAGTTTGGGGTGGAGGAACTTTACTGGCCTGCACAGAGTCCTGACCTCAACCCGATAGAACACCTTTGAGTTGAATTAGAGCGGAAACAGAAGCCAGGCCTTCTAGTCTAACATCAGTGCCTGACCTCACAAATGCACTTCTGGCAGAAAGGTCAAACTTTCCCTAGACACTCCTAAACCTTGTGGATAGCCTTCCCAGAAGAGGTGAAGCTGTTATAGCTGCAAAGGGTGGGCCAACTCAATATTGAACCCTATGGACTAAGATTGGGATGCCATTAAAGTTCTTGTGCGTGTATTGGTAATATAGTGTATTTCATAGCACCGTGGCGGCTAAGTAGTTAGCACTTCTGCTTGGTGCCACTGGGGTTGTTGGTTGAAATCCCAGCCATGACACCGCCTGCTTGGAGTTTGCATGCTCTCCCTGTGCCTGTGAGGGTTTCCTCCCACACTCCAAAGGCATGCTAATAGGTTAATTGGCTCCTCTCTAAATTGTCCCCAGTATGAGTATGTATGTATGTGATTTAGGGACCTTAGGCTGTAAGCTCCTAGAGGCCATGGACTGATGTGAATGTACAATATAAAGTACTGTGAAAAAGTTTTAGGCATCTGTAAATAGATGCTGTAAAATATTCATATATACACATATATATATATATATATATATATATACATACAGTATCTCACAAAAGTGAGTACACCCCTCATATTTTGTAAATATTTTATTCTATATTTTCATGTGATAACACTGAAGAAATGACACTTTGCTACAATGTAAAGTAGTGAGTGTACAGCTTGTATAGCAGTGTAAATTTGCTGTCCCCTCAAAATAAATCAACACACAGCCATTCATTTCTAAACCGCTGTCAACAAAAGCGAGTACACCTCTAAGTGAAAATGTCTAAATTAGGCTCAATTAGCCATTTTTCCTCCCCAGTGTCATGTGACTTGTTAGTATAAGGTCTCAGGTGTGAATGGGGAGCAGGTATGTTAAATTTCATGTTATCGCTCTCACTCTCTCATACTGGTCACTGGAAGTTCAACATGGCACCTCATGGCAAAGAACTGTCTGAGGATCTGAAAAAAGAATTGTTGCTCTACATAAAGATGGACTAGGCTATAAGAAGATTGCCAAGACCCTGAAACTGATCTGCAGCATGGTGGCCAAGACCATACAGCGGTTTCACAGGACAGGTTCCACTCAGAACAGGCCTCTCCATGGTCGACCAAAAAAGTTGTGTGCACGTGCTCAGCGTCATATTCAGAGGTTGTCTTTGGGAAATAGACGTATGAGTGCTGCCAGCATTGCTGCAGAGGTTGAAGGGGTGGGGGGGTCAGCCTGTCAGTGCTCGGACCATACACTGCACACTGCATCAAATTGGTCTGCATGGCTGTCATCCCAAAAGGAAGCCTCTTCTAAAGATGATGCACAAGAAAGTCTGCAAACAGTTTGCTGAAGACAAGCAGACTAAGGACATGGATTACTGGAACCATGTCCTGTGGTCTGATGAGACCAAGATAAACTTATTTGGTTCAGATGGTGTCAAGCGTGTGTGGTGGCAACCAGGTGAGGAGAACAAAGACAAGTGTGTCTTACCTACAGTCAAGCATTGTGGTGGGAGTGTCATGGTCTGGGGCTGCATGAGTGCTGCCAGCACTGGGGAGCTACAGTTCATTGAGGGATCCATGAATGCCAACATGTACTGTGATATACTAAAGCAGAGCATGATCCCCTCTCGTATTCCAACGTGATAACGACCCCAAACACACCTCCAAGACGACCACTGATGGACTGGCAAAGCATGTCTCCAGACCTAAACCCTATTGAGCATTTGTGGGGCATCCTCAAACGGAAGGTGGAGGAGTGCAAGGTCTCCAACTTTCACCAGCTCCGTGATGTTGTCATGGAAGAGTGGAAGAGGACTGCAGTGGCAACTTGTGAAGCTCTGGTGAACTCCATGCCCAAGAGGGTTAAGGCAGTGCTGGAAAATAATGGTGGCCACACAAAATATTGACACTTTGGGCCCAATTTGGATATTTTCACTTAGGGGTGTACTCGCTTTTGTTGCCAGCGGTTTAGACATTAATATATTTATTAAAATTAATATTTGGTGTGACTACCCTTTGGCTTCAAATCAACATCAATTCTTACACTTGCACACTTTGTACACTTGGACAAAGTCAGGGATTTTGTAGGATTAGAGTCAGGTCTATGATTAATAAATTATACCAAACAGATGCTAATGATCATCAATGTTATATGTAGAGTAAAACACAGTCATTAACAGAAACAGCTGTGTAGGAGACTTAAAACTGGGTGAGGAACGGCCAAACATTACTACTAAGGTGAGGTTGTGGAAGATAGTTTCATGTCACAGGTCATACACCATGGCAAGGCTGAGCACAGTAACAAGACATAAGGTAGTTATACTGCATCAGCAAGGTCTCTCCCAGGACAAAGAAACGGGCAAAGTTGAGGACCATACAAGCATTGGTCACTGGTCGGCCAGGGAAACATTGTGCTTACTTCTCTTCGATATTGGAAAATGTCTAGCAGTGCCATCAGTATAGAACTGGCAGAAACCAGTGGGACCCAGGTATACCCATCTACTGTCTGGAGAAGTCTGACCATAAGTGGCCTTCATGGAAGAAATGCGGCCAAAAAGCCAAACCTCCGCCATGGAAACAATGCTAAGTGATTGAACTATGCATGAAAACATAGAAACTGGTTTGCAGAAAAATAGCAGCAGTGGTTTCTGCTGGGAGTATGGATAATTTCAGAAAACTATTAGATGCGCACCTAAGGGACCACAACGTGGGGGATATAAAATGTAATACTGACATAAAAACACACACATAGGTTGGATTTGATGGACTTGTGTCTTTTTTCAACCTCACTAACTATGTAACATAAAATACTGATTTGATTTGGATTTCTCTTCGGTTCATTTCCCCTCCATTTTGTTATTTGATACAAATAAACTATTAACACTTCTATTTCTGAAAGCATGTTTAATTTAAAACAATTCTTTACACCTGCCTAAAACTTTTGCACAGTAGTGTATATGTATGCGTATGAATATGTGTATTTTGCACATATAAAAAGAGGAGCCATGGTATGACTTTAAATGAGGTTGTGTGGGTCACAGGCCTCCATCCCTAATGAATACTAAACAAAAAATATTATAAACAATTATACAATTATAAACAATTGATATGCATATATTCATACACGAAACGCGTAAATCACTATATATGCCGTGTCAATATCCATTGTACAATGTATAAATCATGGACTGGTTACAACTTCATATGTACTTCTTGATATGTTGAGGCTGAATGCCCTGAGTTGTGTACGAATATATGCATATGAATTGTTTATAATATTTATTATATATAATTGATGGATAGTACTAGACAACATTCATTCAATAAAAATGTCTGTTTTAACAACTTGTGTGCTTCATCTAAAGTCCCACCCTTCTCCCCTTTTTTCGTTTGGCATTCATTAGGGATAGAGGCCTGTGACCCACACAACCTCATTTAAAGTCCCACCATGGCTCCTCTTTTTATATACATTAAATAGGGATGGAAGCACACAGGTTGATATATCGTTGGCAATCTTCACTGTATTTGTGCCAATTGCATAATACTTGTATATTATCACCATTTTTATAAAATTACGACTCTGTACTCATGCGGGGGGCCACTGGCCCCCACTTTTCAGTCTCCATGTGAGTAATTGGCGCTTCATGCATTGGCCGCGCTGGATGTGTCATGTGACCCGGTATTGGGAGCCTGATTCAGGCTCCCATCTCTCCCGGGAGCTGGAACGCCGAGTGATGGGTCCTCCTCCTTCCCCCTTTTGGGGTGGGTGGATGGGTTGTCCTTGGCGTCCACATCACGTCCCACATGCTGGATGTTGTGCGTCTCTTTCTGAGGCACTGCACTTCTGGCGTGTTAGTCATCTGGCGGCCTTGTGCGGGGGGTTGGGCTGTCAGGATCAGCGGCGGGGCTCCCCGCTTAGTTGCTGGCGCTTCCCTCCCGCTGTGCACGCTGGCGTGGCGTTGGTGTGGGTGTGGTGGCCAGGCCCTACAAGAGCCACCTCCACTTCACACACTTGCTCTCTGTTCCACCCAGTTCATGTCTTCCTTACCATCACTCCCGATCAGTCTTTCACTTCTCATGCAGGTATGTTTACTTCCCTCATCACATGTCGCACACTCTGCCAGTCTGGCAACTGGGTTTTTTTTTTCTCCCCCAGTTTCCACTCACCCACTCACTTTTTCCATTACAGAAGCCCCCTCTCAGGGCAGCTTCCCTACTCACTGCAAGATATGGTATTCCTATCGGACGATGGTTTTTTGGAGGTGGCCTCTGTTGTGGCTTGTGTGTTGCCCCCCCCCCCCTCAGCTCCCAGAAGAGACACCCCATATGGGATGTGTCAGGTCCGGGTATCGCAACCATTAATGCGGCCTTGTATGTAGGTATGTTAGTTTACCACATTCTCCAACTCTACCTGCTAGCTTTCAAATTTATCTCTTGGTGTTAATACGTATATTTCTTATCAATTACAGTTACCAGTCACGCATATGCTCCTGATGAGTGGGTAATAATCTCCACAAAACGCGTAGATCGCTATCTATGCCGTGTCAATATCCATTGTACAATATATAAATCATGGACTGGTTACAACTTCATATGTACTACTTGATATGTTGAGGCTGAATGCCCTAAGTTGTGTACGAATATATGCATATGAATTGTTTATAATATTTATTATATATAATTGATGGATTGTACTAGACAACATTCATTCAATAAAAATGTCTGTTTTAACAACCTGTGTGCTTCATCTAAAGTCCCACCCTTCCCCCCTTTTTTCGTATGGGTATTTAGCAGTTTGCCCAGAGATCATTTTTTAATTCCCATGCGCATGATTGGTTTGAACTCAACATACCATCAAAGAGCTAAATAAAAAATGACTGCTTTGGTAAATCAGTCTTGCAGCCTTTGACAGTTCTGAGTTAGGGCCGGTTCACACTTGCGCGGCGCGATGCGGTACTCGAGGCAATCTCAAGGCGGCTTGCGAGGAGACTTCTATCATAGAAGTCAATGCAAGCCGCCTGAGATCGCCCTGAAAATAGTGCAGGGACCATTTTTTTAAGGCGGAGCAAAGCGATTCGCTCCTATTAGAACGGTTCCATTTGCACAGCATTGAGGCGAATTGTCAGGCGACTTAAGTCGCCTGACAATTCGCCTAGATGTGAACGGGCCGCAAAGTCGCGCCGCGCAAGTGTGAACCGGCCCTTAAAGTTTGGTGACAGTTTTATTCTAGTTGAGCTGTAATGTGGCCCTGGAAATGATTTGATAGCGCTTGCAGTTATGTCCTAACAATCTTCAATGTGATAAAATGATCATATTTGTTTTCTTTTCTACAGTGTGAGACGTTGGATGGAGACTGATGATCTTGGAACAGACTACACTTTGCTTTAATCTAACAGAGAGAGAATTTAAAGGCAACCAGTGCTGTCGAAGCACCCAATAACCTAACCTTGAGAATGTTGTCTGACATAATCCAGGGCCTTCACAATGAAACAATTCAAAGTCAACCAGTCTGTCGAAGCACCCAATGACCCAACCTTTCAACAAACCCGGTGAAGCACCTGATAGCCCAGCTTCAAGTGATGTTATCTCCCATTATCCTGCGGTTTTCAAACTGAAAGAATTTAAAGTCAACCAGTCTGTTAAAGCATCCAATAACCAACTAACCCTCTAGTATTGCTTTTTTTTTCCAATGCCTTTAAAGTGGTTGTAAACGCTGAAAAAAACAAACAAACCTGCAAGACAAAGGCACAATGAGCTAGTATGCATCACATACTAGCTCATTATGAAATACTTACATTAGATCGACGCTGTTGCAGTGGTCCCCTCACACCCCCGTGACCGGCGACATATCTCCTGGAGCTTCTTACGGGTTCGTGAGCTCCAGCCAATCACAGCGCCGGCTCCAGGGCTGTGATTGAGTGGAGCCGCGATGACGTCACTCCTGCGCATGTGCCACGGGCCACGGCACACTTACTAAAGAAACGGCACCCCCGGGCCGTTTCTTCAGTGCGCATGTGCCGATGACGTCGGCACATGCGGATACAGTGAATATCTCCTAAACCGTACAGGTTCAGGAGATATTCACTGTACCTACAGGTAAGCCTTATTATAGGCTTGAAAATTAAAGAATAAACGTCAGCGCCTTGGATATAGGTCCTGGTAATTCTCTTACAAGCAACCAGCTGCAGTGAAAAAACTTGCAATATGACAAATATAGAAATAGAGGCACCGTGCTAGGTTGTTAGACAACTAAAAGTCCTTAATGCTCTATGGTAGTCCTTTTAAAAAATAACAATCCCATATGGTGAAATTCAAAAGTGCTCGTGTTTGATAGGTAAACTTTAAGGCCTCATACACACGGATGTTTTTTGACGCCAGAGTTTTCTGGCGTTTTTTGCAGCTCTCCATGTTAGTCAACGGCCTCATAAAAATGCCGACGTTTTTGAGCTGTAGATGGCGTTGGCGTTAGTGAGCTGAAACTAGAACCCACGGCCAGCGCGTTCTGAGGCTGTAACGTTTTGCCATTTTTTGATGCCGACGCCACAAAACGCCAACTAATATTGTACCGGCGTTAACCGGCGTTTTTTGACGCCAACGTTTTTAGGTTGAAAAATAGCAGAGGGATGATTTTTTAAAAAAACGCCTATTGACGCCAACGCTCCCTAACGCCGATGCATAACGCCGAAAAACGCCAATTTTTTTTCCTTGACATCGGGCCCGACGTTTTGTTTATTTTTTAAGAAACGTCCGTGTGTATGAGGCCTAAAGTGCTCCATAGGTGCTGAGACTTGGTGTGCCCCACATGGATGTACACTTACCCCTCCTATATTGACCAACTATCTCTAGTATGGTCAAACAGCGCTTGTGAGGGAGAGTCCCCTGTAGATTTCGGCAGCGTCTGGCTCAATAGATGTTAGTCCATAATAGGGGTGATCATGGGCATAAGAAGAGAGAACTTCATGCAATAACGTTTAAAATGTTTATTAAGATCAATTAAAAAATGAATAAACTCTCAACCCCCGTTTGTTGCCGTATGTATCCACCTTAGCCGGGATATGTTCGGCAACAAACGAGGATTGATTCTCCTACAAGCGAATCGCCTGCTATTACGCCCGGTGCCAGGACTATCAGGCACCATAAAATGTGAGTCTATTCATTTTTTAATTCATCTTAATGCCAGGTAACTATTGTTTCAAATAACTATCTTCTAACTGACCACCCCATGCTAACTAAACCCTATTTGACTTACCTTAGATAGAGGGTGACCTGGTTCAGGAGCTCAGGCCTATGTTGTGCTGCACGTGTGCTGCCTATTCTTCAAAGGTACCAATAGAAAGAAAACATCCACCTGCAAGCCTGCAATACAAGAGGGTATAGTTAGTACTGGAAGGATGAGGGGGCATACATTTCAGATTAAAATGTATATAAACCAGAGCTCGACAATTCTCGGTCGCCAGGGCGACCAGAAATCGCGCCCTGGCGAGTGGCACCCGCTCCTTCTCTCCCCTCACTATCTAACCGCATCTCCGACTCAGTGAAGAGCCGTTCTCTGCCTGAGGCTAACTGACAGCTGTGAAATCCGGGCAGCCTGCCAAGTTCGCTGATTACTATAAACACAAAAGAGATAAAAGGATCTTTTCAGACTTTTATCAAAGACGTGAACTCCGGTCTAGATTAGGGAGGTTCAACCACTTAAAGAGGAAGTAAACCCTGATACCCTGCAATGTAAAAGCATAATGGGCTAGTATGCATCGCATATTATCCCATTATGTGCCACCTACCTGCATTGGAAGCCCGGGATGTCCATCGATGTCCCCGCTCCAGGCCGCGTCCATCTTCAGCCCCTCTTCCTTCCGGGGCCGCGATGTCCGGCTCTTTGACTGGCCGGAGTCACGTGACGTCACTGCCGCACATGCACGCGGGAGCCGCCAGTCACGGCATGATCACAGTGAAGGAACGGCACAGAGGGCGTTTCTTCACTGCCCATGTGTCCGATGACGTCGGCACATCTAGTACACTGTATCTCTCCTAAACCGTGCAGGTTTGGGAGATATGCAGGGAACCTACAGGTAAGCCTTATTATACTTACAACCACTTTAAAGACTAAACCTTTTTTAACATTCGTTGCTTACAAGTAAAAACCCAGTATTTTTTGCTAGAAAATTACTTAAAACCCCCAATCATTATATATTTTTTTGTTGGCAGAGACCCTAGAGAATAAAATAGATGGTGTTGCAATATTTTATGTCACATGGTATTTGCACAGCGGTCTTTCAAATTCAATTTTTTTTAAAAAAAAATACACTTTAATGAATTTAAAAAAATAAATAAACAGTAAAGTAAACCCTTTTTTTGTATATGAAAGATGACGTGACACTGCAAGAATCGTGATCTTTATTCTAAGCAACAAAATTGTGATTCTCGTGTTAGCCAGAATCGTGCAGCTCTACTGTGTGCTATGCTGTGGAGGAGGGGAGATTAGGCAGCTGGATATGCAGAAGAGTCTTTATCTATGTCCTCTGATAATGCCCTGTATACCATCAACAATTACCACTCTTTATGTGCAGCTGGGCTCCAGTATGTCATGGTGACCGGAAATCCCCCAGAAAAAAAAAGTCACAGTGGAGGACACATATGTAGGCAAGAAGTGGCTGCAAAGAGGCAGCAGAAGATCAGCAGCACAGGAATACTTCTTTATTTAAAGTGTCACAAAGGCTTCATTTAAATGTGCAGTTGGGTGGTAAAAATGTGCAGTAGGGACATGTTTTTTTGCCACCCCCCAATGGCCTCCCTTAAAGCGGAGTTCCACCCTAAAGTGGAACTTCCGCTGGTTCGATTCCTCCCCCCCTCAGGTGTCACATTTGGCACCTTTCGGGGGGGAGGGGGAAGAGGACACCTGTCTTTAGACAGGTGTCCTTTTCCACACTTCCGGGAGTTCTGGCCGGCGGACGCGGCCGCTGACATCAGAAGCCCGGCTCCCTCCTCCCTGCTCGCTCTGCTACTGGCCGCCTGGCCAGTAGCAGAGCGTGGCAGAGCTCGCGCATGCGCGGTAAGGTGCCCGGCGTGAAGCTGTACTGCTTACACGTCCGGGTTCCCTTACCCGCGATGGAAGCGGCTGCACCCGTCCCCCGATCCGAAGATCGGCGGCGGGTGCCGACATCGCTGGAGTCCAGGACAGGTAAGTGTCCTAATATTAAAAGTCAGCAGCTACTGTATGTGTAGCTGCTGACTTTTAATTTTTTTTTTTAGCCCGGACCTCCGCTTTAAGCTGCATTAGACAGCAGATGAGGGTGATTTACATGCCGCAGTCACAATGCATAAGGCACAATGAGGAGTTTCTTCCCTATAACAGATTTTAAGTGTCACTCTTTCTGGCCAGCCTATAACCCTGATGTAACAGTGCTACCTTGGAGTTATTGACTGGCTGCTCTGCTGTGAGTAAGTTAGGGTTAGGGGGGTGCAAATTACTTGCCTTACCCCGGGCACTGGCAACCCCACGCTACGCTAAAAAAAACTGGCTAACCTTTTTAGCTGGCTCCTAGATTCAAAGCAAATTTGTCAAGCCCTGATATAAACCCAAAAGCACACATTTTGTATATCGCAGGTTACCGTTCCTTAGATTTTATGGCTGCATGAGGGTCGATGGGCTTCATTTTGACATCATTTGACATTTTTGAAGCCTCTGAGATCATTTAAGACACATTGACGGATGCATCGGGCAAACCTCCATCTGACCTGCCATGGGCTTGTATATATAGAAATGTAAAAATCACTTAAAGCCTGCTGCTACAGACCCTCAGTTGTCTTTCTTTCCAGGATTTTTTTCCTCTTATTTTCACCAGGTACACACTCACTTCTCCGCTGTATCTATGGAAGGAGCCATAGTTGTCACCCAGGCTGGACCTAAAATATGTCTGCATTTGCTCATCTTTACATGGGGACTAATAGAATTAATAGTATACAAATGTAGATAACTTTCTTTTTGCTCTCCTTTCAGCTAGGGTTACACCAATACCACAAGACCGAGTACAAGAACCAATACTTTCTTCAAGTACTCGCCAATACTGATTACCGATACTTTTTCTTAATGTCACGTGACAGTTTTCAAAGCACAATACAGACTAATGATATCTTCTTATGAAGCACTGATGGGCACTGATAGGTGGCACTGATGAGGAGGAACTAATATGCAGCACTAATGAGGCGGCACTGATGAGGTGGCACTGATGAGGAGGCACTAATATGCAGCACTGATGGACACTAATGAGGCGGCACTGATGAGGTGGCACTGATGAGGAGGCACTAATATGCAGCACTGATGGGCACTGATAGGTGGCACACTCTAGGGGTGGCACTAATGAAGAAGCACTAATATGCAGCACTGATAGGTGGCACTGAAAGGCAGCATTTATGCAGCACTGATGGGCACTGATAGGTGGGACTGATGAGGAGGCACTAATATGCAGTACTAATGGGCACTAATGAGGCGGCACTGATGAAGTGGCACTGATGAGGAGGCACTAATATGCATCACTGATGGGCACTGATAGGTGGCACTGATGAGGCACACTCTAGGGGTGGCACTAATGAAGAAGCACTAATATGCAGCACTGATAGGTGGCACCGAAAGGCAGCATTTATGCAGCACTGATGGGCACTGATAGGTGGGACTGATGAGGAGGCACTAATATGCAGTACTAATGGGCACTAATGAGGCGGCACTGATGAGGAGGCACTAATATGCAGCACTGATGGGTACTGATAGGTAGCACTGATGAGGCGGCACTCTAGGGGTGGCACTAATGAAGAAGCACTAATATGCAGCACTGATGAGCACTGATAGGTGGCACTGAAAGGCAGCATTTATGGGCAATGATAGGTGGCACTGATGGGCAATGATAGGTGGCACTGATGGGCGGCACTGATGGGCAGACACTGAAAGTCAGCACTGATTGGCATAACTGATGGGCACAGATTGGCCTCACTGCGACTTTTAAAATAAATAATAATAAATATTATAATATATTTTTTATGTTGTTTTCCCAAGACAAATAGTTCCGTCAGAATCAGTAACGGAAGCGACGTTCCATCAGGACACCGCAATGTCCATCTTGGTACACCCTGCACTTGGACGCAGTAAGCCTGCAGTCAGAAGGCGGCAGCGGACATCTTGTTACACCCAGACCATATAGTGAATGGGCTGGGTGCAACAAGATGTCCGCTGCCACCTTCTGACTGCAGGAGTACAGATACATATAATCAGTATATACCAAGATGGGCATTGCGGTGTTCTGACGGAGCGTCACTTCCTTTACTGAATCTGATGAGTCGCTGATACTGATGGAACTATTTGTCTTGGGAAAACAGCCCCGGCCCCGGCCAGTGTGTTGTTGAATGTTGACGGCGCGCTGACTCCCTCTGTCTTCTCTCCGCCCATTGACTTCTGGAAGGTATTGGATTAGTCATTGGAGAATGTGCACATACAAGTACTCGTGCAAATGCTCGGTATCGGCACCGATACTGGTATCGGTATTTATGCAATCCTGCTTTCAGCACTCGGGTAGTGACAAGGGCATTATATTTCTGGCAAGATCAACAGTTATTTTATGTACTTGCTGAAAATAAAAACTAACAAAACTAATACAGCCAACTCATGTAAGGACTGGCAAGCTGCAATACATTCCATTTTTGCTTTTGGATTTAGATAGACACTATATTACCAAAAGTTTTGGGACACCTACCTTTACACGCACATGGACTTTAAGGGCCGGTTCACACTGCAGCGGGGCGGAGCGGCGCGACTTCGCGGCCCGTTCACATCTAGGCGAATTGTCAGGCGACTTGATTCGCCTGACAATTCGCCTCAATGCTGTGCAAATGGGACCGTTCTAATAGGAGCGAATCGCTTCGCTCCGCATTAGAAAAATGGTCCCTGCACTATTTTTAGGGCGATCTCAGGCGGCTTGCATTGACTTCTATGATAGAAGTCTCCTAGCAAGCCGCTTTGAGATCACTTGGAGCGCCGCATCGCGCCGCTCCGCCTTGCTACAGTGTGAACCGGCCCTTAGCGCTTGCGGGCCGTATACTGTATACGGCTATCCTGCGCAGGGTCATGTATCTAGAACGTGATCTTGCACTTCAGGATTTGGTGCGCAGCCACTGTGATTAAACACAGCAGGAGTTGATTGGCGGGTACGGTAGACTCGATGTCCGCCAGCACCCGCCCATGCTTCAGTACACAGGCAGATCGCTGTTCTGTCACTACAGAAGACATGGACCCCGTATCTCTGCCAAGCAGAGGCACCAATCCATGCCTTCTACTAGTACAAGCACCTCCCCCACAGTGAGTATGCACATGTCAGCCACACAGTTAACCCTTTGATCGCCCCTGCTGTTAACCCCTTCCCAGCCAATGTCATTAGTACAGTGACAGTATATATTTTTTAACACTGATCACTGTATTAGTGTCACTGGTCCCCAAAAAGTGCCAGTTAGTGTCACAATGTCTGTCGTAATATCGCAGTCCCACTATAAGTCACTGATCGCTGCCATTACTAGTAAAATAATAAATAAATAAAAATATCTCATTGTTTGTAGACGCTATAACGTTTGCGCAAATCAATCAATATACACTTTTTGGGATTTTTTTAATCAATATCGCCGCAATATCGCAGTCCCACTACAAGTCGCTGACCGCTGTGGTTACTAGTAAAAAAAAAAATACAAATAAATAATAAAAATATTGCATAGTCTGTAGACCAGGGGTCTCCAAACTATGGCCCTCCAGTTGTTCAGGAACTACAATTCCCATCATGCCTAGTCATGTCTGTGAATGCCTCATGGGAAGTGTAGTTCCGCAACAGCTGGAGGGCCGTCGTTTTGGAGATCCCTGCTGTAGACGCTATAACTTTTGGCAAACCAATCAATATACACTTATTGGGTTTTTGTTTTACCAATATGTAACAGAATTCATATTGGCCTAAATTGATGAAGAAATTCCATATTTTGCATTTTTTATTAGATATGTTTTATAGAAGAAAGTAAAAACATTGTTTTTTTTTTTTTCAAAATTGTTCCGCCTTTTTTGTTTATAGCGCAAAAAATAAATCAAATACCACCAAAAGAAAGCCCTGTTTGTGGGACATACTTTATATTTGGGTACAGTGTCGCACGACTGTGCAATTGTCTGTTAAAGTAACACAGTGTCATATCGCAAAAAGTGGCCTGGTCATTAAGGGGGTAAACCTTCTGGAGCTGAAGTGGTTAACAAAACAGGGTGAGTGAAATTATTGAGAAAAAACAAATACAAATACATATAATCAGTATATAAAATATACAGAAACACAATAAATAAGCTAGCCTGTAGATGGCATAAAGTAATTCTCGCCAGAGTAGGGGATGCAAGCAGATGCAAGTCCATGTGCTCTGATAGCTGGTACCTTCTTTCTGGTTCTAAGAGGGAGTCTGAGTTCCCAGGATGCCAAGTTTCTCTTCCTTAGACTGAAGAATGATGGGAATTTTTGTTAAAGGTATACAGTTTCTAGTTTCTGCAAAAGCAGTAAACTTACCACTGGCTCCATCTTGTGGTCAAATCTGATATTGCAGGCAAAAAAACCTCATTATATCCTGCTGGAGGCAGAACAATAATGGGGGCTGGAAATTTTTCATAAACTCATAACATTCTATTCATTTCATGACTGGCATGTCATTCTTTTTCCTGATAGTAAATCAATTACAGGATAAACCGCTTAAGGGGACACTTATAAAGGAGAGTGGATATTGCTATCCCCCATCCATTATATGCTGCAATGTTAGTCCACACAGCGACCTGTCCTTTACATCCCTAAAAATGGGAAGGGTTTGGGACTTTAAATGAGACGTAAAAACGTTTCCATCCCTGTATCTGTCATAAAAAAAGAAAGGGGTGGGATTTTGAGTGAGGCATGTAGTGAGCAGCTAACAAATAACTCAATGATTTAAATAACAAAGTATTTATTCTCTTGCATCAGAGCATAGCAAAACATTATTACAAAAAGTACATAGTATCTTTGTTTAAAAAAAGACATAACAATGGCTCATTACAGACCATACTAGTAAATGTTAACGTAGTTATTGCATTACCAGCATAGAGGACCACCCTCAATGGTAAGAATCGTTGAAAGATAAATTACTGTAAGAAAGCAGTGTTGCCAACCGTCCGTAAATTTATGGACAGCCAGTAAAAACAGGGCATTTTTTCTCCTGCCCGTAATGCCAGTAAAACACATACACTGCCAGTAAAAATGGCCGCGACAGGCTTGGGGAAGAACTGCGCATGCGCAGTTCCGGAAATGCAAGAGACAACCCGATCCTGAGCCCGCGCCTGCTGATGACATCAAGATGCAAGCCGAATGCCAGGAGCTCAGCGAGCTGAAGGAGGAGCCGGAGTGTACAGTGCAGTGGCCACCATCTGTACCCTGCCCGCCTCCTCTGGCCACCACCTGTACCCTGTCTGCCTCCTCTGGCCACCACCTGTACCCTGTCCGCCTCCTCTGGCCACCACCTGTACCCTGTCCACCTCCTTTGGCCACTACCTGTACTCTGTCCGCCTCCTTTGGCCAGCACCTGTACCCTGTCCGCCTCCTCTGACCACCACCTGTACCCTGTCCGTCTCCTCTGACCATCTCCTGTATCATGTCTGCATCCTCTGACCACCTACTGTATTCTGTCTGCAGCCTCTAACCATCTCTTGTATCATGTCTGCAATCTCTGACCATGTCTTGTCTTTTATCATGTCTGCAGTCTGAGAGAGGGAGTCTGGAGAGAAAGTAAGAGTGAAAGTACTGCCGGGATAGAAATTAGTCAGATGTGTGTGGACTGTGGAGAGGAGACTATAGAATAACACCAAAGCCACCAACCTGGAACCATCTGACTGAGCCCTGCACGGTGCACCTCAGAGAAGGTCAGTGACAGCGCCTTCAGGCCAGTCTGAGGTCACTGATGTAAGGGGGGAGTGAATACAATATTGTAAGTGGACACTGATATAAAGGTTCCCCCTTATATCAGTAACCTCCCCTTACCTTAGTGTATTCACTCTGCAGAAGGTGGTCTCTGGTCACCAGAGCCCCCCCCCCCCCACATCAGAGTTCCCGGCATTCCCCTTTGCAGGATGGGTGCAAGGGGGAACTCTGCAGTGGACACTGATGTAAAGGGCAAGGCTGCAGACCCTAATGTAAGCGGGAACTCTGATGTAATAGGGGAACTCAGTGGACTCTGGTGTAAGGTGGTCTCTGGTGACCAGAGCCCCCTTACATCAGAGTTCCCCCTTAGATCATGGTCTGCAGCATTTCCCTTTACAGTTCCCTTGCACTGTAACGGTGAACTCTGCACACTCTGATATATGAGGGAACTTGGTGCTGGCTGGGTTATAGTAATCTGACCTTCATATAAATGGAGAAATATGGTTTTTGACTTTTGTTTAACTTAAACACGTTGCTAGTAGCACTAGATACATGTTTATAGTTTAAATATTGATATTTGCATTGATTAGCACTGAAAACAACAATTTTAGTTATTTTTTTGCAGCGTCAGTAAAAAAATGTGGCTTTGTCAGTAAATTTTGTTTAAATTGTTTGTCAGTAAAAAATTATTACTGTTTGTAAATTTTGGCTTCTTTGCCAGTAAATTTCACTTTTGGGGGTTGGCAACACTGTAAGAAAGACCATACAATATTGTTGGATGAGGACAGTTCCAATATATAAAACCATCCTCCATAGCATAAAAAAATTGCAGTAAATGAATAAAAGGCATAACGTGTCATTGAGTAAAGCTGTAGTGCATCCATACAAAGTCCTGACGTGTTTCTGTGGGAATATCCACTTCTTCAGGGGCGGCTGCAATAACTGCACATACACATACATTACTGCCAGCCCTGGTTGTTCCTCCAAGTTTTTTGTCTTTATACAGATAGTCAACATGTAAGTATACGGATATGCTGTACCCACCAGCATTTTCCTTCTATGCTCAGGTACATCATGGGATTTAATTGGCATTGATATTCTTATGTTTTATCTGTAGACTGTTATTGCATCCGCCCCTGAAGAAGTGGA
>BLSH010527753.1:614086-639532 GCA_018402905.1 Glandirana rugosa
GGGGAGAGGCGTGGCTAGCCACGTCACACTGTCCCCTCCCCCCTCTCCCCCCTCTCTCCTCTACGTCGCCACGACACCCGCTCTCCCCCCTCCCCTGTCACACTGCACCGATCGGTGCGGAGAGGGGGGAGACAAGCTGGCACTTCCGCCGGCTTGTTTACATGTGATGCTCCGTCATTTGATGGAGCGATCACGTGGTAAACGGCCGCTCCAAGCGGGCATTTACCGTGATCCGTGATGCGCTGGGTCTCATAGACCCGGCGGTCACGGAGGCTCCCAGGTGCGCGCCCCAGGGGGCGCGCTGGAGCGCGATTGTGGGAGGACGTTATATAATGTCCTCCCACAACAATGGGTGCCACTTGCCGACGTGTATCTACGCTACACGGTCGGCAAGTGGTTAAGCTGCATTAGGCAGCAGATGAGGGTGATTTACATGCCGCAGTCACAATGCATTAGGCACAATGAGGAGTTTCTTCCCTGTAAC
The DNA here is from genome assembly GCA_018402905.1 of Glandirana rugosa. Lineage (NCBI taxonomy): Eukaryota > Metazoa > Chordata > Amphibia > Anura > Ranidae > Glandirana > Glandirana rugosa. The sequence continues at coordinate 614,571 of BLSH010527753.1, forward strand.
ATGTTTTTAGTGTCACTCTTTCTGGCCAGCCTATTAACCCTGATGTAACGCTGTTACCTTGGAGTTATTGACTGGCTGCTCTGCTGTGAGTAAGTTAGGGTTAGGGGGGTGCAGATTACTTGCCTTACCCCGGGCACTGACAACCCCACACTACGCTAAAAAAAAAACTGGCTCCTAACTTTTTTAGGTGGCTCCTAGATTCAAAGCAAATTTGTCAAGCCCTGATATAAACCCAAAAGCACACATTTTGTATATTGCAGGTTACCGTTCCTTTCCATTTTATGGCTGCATGAGGGTCGATGGGCTTTTGTCTCGTGTTCATAGCATCATTTTGAAATTTTTGAAGCCTCTGAGATCATTTAAGACACATTGACGGATGCATCGGGCAAACCTCCATCTGACCTGCCATAGGCTTGTATATATAGAAATGTAAAAATCACTTAAAGCCTGCTGCTACAGACCCTCAGTTGTCTTTCTTTCCAGGATTTTTTTCCTCTTATTTTCACCAGGTACACACTCACTTCTCCGCTGTATCTATGGAAGGAGCCATAGTTGTCACCCAGGCTGGACCTAAAATATGTCTGCATTTGCTCATCTTTACATGGGGACTAATAGAATTAATAGTATACAAATGTAGATAACTTTCTTTTTGCTCTCCTTTCAGCTAGGGTTACACCAATACCACAAGACCGAGTACAAGTACCAATACTTTCTTCAAGTACTCGCTAATACTGATTACCGATACTTTTCTTAATGTCATGTGACAGTTTTCAAAGCACAATACAGACTAATGATATCTTCTTATGCAGCACTAATGGGCACTAATGAGGCGGCACTGATGAGGAGGCACTAATATGCAGCACTGATGGGCACTGATAGGTGGCACTGATGAGGCACACTCTAGGGGTGGCACTAATGAAGAAGCACTAATATGCAGCACTGATAGGTGGCACTGAAAGGCAGCATTTATGCAGCACTGATTGGCACTGATAGGTGGGACTGATGAGGAGGCACTAATATGCAGCACTAATGGGCACTAATGAGGCGGCTCTGATGAGGAGGCACTAATATGCAGCACTGATGGGCACTGATAGGTGGCACTGAAAGGCAGCATTTATGGGCAATGATAGGTGGCACTGATGGGCAATGATAGGTGGCACTGATGGGCAGGCACTGAAAGTCAGCACTGATTGGCATAACTGATGGGCACAGATTGAACTCACTGCGACTTTTAAAATAAATAATAATAATAAATATTATAATATATTTTTTATGTTGTTTTCCCAAGACGAATAGTTCCGTCAGAATCAGTAATGGAAGCGACGTTCCATCAGAACACCGCAATGTCCATCTTGGTACACCCTGCACTCGGACGCAGTAAGCCTGCAGTCAGAAGGCGGCAGTGGACATCTTGTTACACCCAGCCCATATAGTGAATGGGCTGGGTGTAACAAGATGTCCGCTGCCACCTTCTGACTGCAGGAGTACAGATACATATAATCAGTATATACCAAGATGGGCATTGCGGTGTTCTGACGGACCGTCACTTCCTGTACTGAATCTGATGAGTCGCCGATACTGATGGAACTATTTGTCTTGGGAAAACAGCCCCGGCCCCAGCCAGTGTGTTGTTGAATGTTGATGGCGCGCTGACTCCCTCTGTCTTCTCTCCACCCATTGACTTTTGGGAGGTATTGGATTAGGCATCGGAGAATGTGCACATACAAGAACTCGTGCAAATGCTCGGTATCGGCACCGATACTGGTATCGGTATTTGTGCAATCCTGCTTTCAGCACACGGGTAGTGATAAGGGCATTATATTTCTGGCAAGATCAACAGTTATTTTATGTACTTGCTGAAAATAAAAACTAACAAAACTAATACAGCCAACTCATGTAAGGATTGGCAAGCTGCAATACATTCCATTTTTGCTTTTGGATTTAGATATACACTATATTAGCAAAAGTTTTGGGACACCTGCCTTTACACGCACATGAACTTTAACCGCTTGCGGGCCGTATACTGTATACGGTTCTCCTGCGCAGGATCATGTATCTAGTACATGATCTTGCACTTCAGGATTTGGGGCGCACCCACTGTGATTAAACACAGCAGCAGTTGATTGGCGGGTACGGCAGACTCGATGTCCGCCAGCACCCGCCCATGCTTCAGTACACAGGCAGATCGCTGTTCTGTCACTACTGAAGACATGGATCCTGTGTCTCTGCCAAGCAGAGGCACCAATCCATGCCTTCCACTAGTACAAGCACCTCCCCCACAGTGAGTATGCACATGTCAGGCACACAGTTAACCCTTTGATCGCCCCTGATGTTAACCCCTTCCCAGCCAATGTCATTAGTACTGTGACAGTATATATTTTTTATCACTGATCACTGTATTAGTGTCACTGGTCCCCAAAAAGTTCCAGTTAGTGTCAGAATGTCTGTCGCAATATCGCAGTCCCACTATAAGTCACTGATCGCTGCCATTACTAGTAAAATAATAAATAAATAAAAATATCTCATTGTTTGTAGACGCTATAACGTTTGCGCAAATCAATCAATATACACTTTTTGGGATTTTTTAAATCAATATCGCCGCAATATCGCAGTCCCACTACAAGTCGCTGACCGCTGTGGTTACTAGTAAAAAGAAAATACAAATAAAATAATAAAAATATTGCATAGTCTGTAGACCAGGGGTCTCCAAACTATGGCCCTCCAGTTGTTCAGGAACTAAAATTCCCATCATACCTAGTCATGTCTATGAATGTCAGAGTTTTACAATGCCTCATGGGAAGTGTAGTTCCGCAAAAGCTGAAGGGCCGTCGTTTTGGAGATCCCTGCTGTAGACGCTATAACTTTTGGCAGACCAATCAATATACACTTATTGGGTTTTTGTTTTTACCAAAAATATGTAGCAGAATTCATATTGGCCTAAATTGATGAAGAAATTCCATATTTTGCATTTTTTATTAGATATGTTTTATAGAAGAAAGTAAAAACATTTTTTTTTTTTCAAAATTGTTCCGCCTTTTTTGTTTATAGCACAAAAAATAAAAACCTCAGAGGTGATCAAATACCACCAAAAGAAAGCTCTGTTTGTGGGGACATACTTTATATTTGGGTACAGCGTCGCACGACTGTGCAATTGTCTGTTAAAGTAACGCAGTGTCATATCGCAAAAAGTGGCCTGGTCATTAAGGGGGTAAACCTTCTGGAGCTGAAGTGGTTAACAAAACAGGGTGCGTGAAATTATTGAGAAAGAACAAATACAAATACATATAATCAGTATATAAAATATACAGAAACACAATAAATAAGCTAACCTGTAGATGGCATAAAGTAATTCTCACCAGAGTAGGGGATGCAAGCAGATGCAAGTCCATGTGCTCTGATAGCTGGTACCTTCTTTCTGGTTCTAAGAGGGAGTCTGAGCTCCCAGGATGCCAAGTTTCTCTTCCTTAGACTGAAGAATGATGGGAACTTTTGTTAAAGGTATACAGTTTCTAGTTTCTGCAAAAGCAGTAAACTTACCACTGGCTCCATCTTGTGGTCAAATCTTATATTGCAGGCAAAAAAACTTCATTATATTCTGCTGGAGGCAGAACAATAATGGTGGCTGGAAATTTTTCATAAACTCATAACGTTCTATTCATTTCAAGACTGGCATGTCATTCTTTTTCCTGATAGTAAATCAATTACAGGATAAACCGCTTAAGGGGACACTTATAAAGGAGAGTTGATATTGCTATCCCCCATCCATTATATGCTGCAATGTTAGTCCACACAGCGACCTGTCCTTTACATCCCTAAAAATGGGAAGGGTTTGGGACTTTAAATGAGACGTGAAAACGTCTCCATCCCTGTATCTGTCATAAAAAAAGAAAGGGGTGGGATTTTGAGTGAGGCATGTAGTACGCAGCTAACAAATAACTCAATGATTTAAATAACAAAGTATTTATTCTCTTGCATCAGAGCATAGCAAAACATTATTACAAAAAGTACATAGTATCTTTGTTTAAAAAAACACATAACAAAGGCTCTTTACAGACCATACTAGTAAATGTTAACGTAGTTATTGCATTACCAGCATAGAGGACCACCCTCCATGGTAAGAATCGTTGAAAGATAAATTACTGTAAGAAACTTAGACCATACAATATTGTTGGATGAGGACAGTTCCAATATATAAAACCATCCTCCATAGCATAAAAAATTGCATTAAATGAATAAAAGGCATAATGTGCCATTGAGTAAAGCTGTAGTGCATCCATACAAAGGTCTGACGCGTTTCTGTGGGAATATCTACTTCTTCAGGGGCGGCTGCAATAACTGCACATACACATACATTACTGCCAGCCCTGGTTGTTCCTCCAAGTTTTTTGTCTTTATACAGATAGTCAACATGTAAGTATACGGATATGCTGTTCCCGCCAGCATTTTCCTTCTATGCTCAGGTACATCATGGGATTTAATTGGCATTGATATTCTTATGTTTTATCTGTAGACTGTTATTGCATCCGCCCCTGAAGAAGTGGATATTCCCACAGAAACGCGTCGGGCCTTTGTATGGATGCACTACAGCTTTACTCAATGGCATGCTATGCCTTTTATTAATTTACTACTATTTTTTATGCTATAGAGGATGGTTTTATATATTGGACCTCTGTGGAGATACATCAGGTCCTTATCCAACAATATTATATGGTCTTTCTTACAGTAATTGATCTTTCAACAAGTCTTACCATGCAGGGTGGTCCTCTATGCGGAAAATGCAATAGCTATGTTAACATTTACTAATATGGTCTGTAATGGGCCATTGTTATGTGTTTTTTTAAACAAAGATAATTTGTATTTTTTGTAATAATGTTTTACTATGCACTGATGCAAAAGAATACTGTAAATACTTTGTTATTTAAATCATTGAGTTATTTGTTAGCTGCTCACTACATGCCTCACTCAAAGTCCCAACCCTCTCTCCTTTACATCCTTATCACTAAATTCAGGTGGTGGTGTGGAACCCATGGTGACCCTCGGTGTTCTCTCTGCTTATGGAAGATGGCAGTTGCTTGACTTTGACAAGTCACATGACTGGATTCTTTATTTTATTTTTCTCCTACTCTTCCATTTAGAAGAATAGCTCTCTATTAACTCCGGAGTCCTGAACTCAATGGAGCGCTAAACACATTTGAAGGACATATCAGTATCTTATACAGTATTACAGTATAATATATATATATATATTGTTGTTAGGTAATTCCTCTGTGTTATACGTGCCTCCCCCATATAATGTATTGATTCAGTCATTGTGGGTCTGAGCTGACCCCAAAAGAACAAAGAATGTATATGCAACAAGCAATAATCACATCCTCTGTGCATTTATAGACTTTTTAAAAAAGATTTTATGTATTGTGCATATTCAGGTATCATTGTTGAAATACCAGTGAAAACCATTGGCAATCCAACTGCAATTCTGTCCAGTCTGTCCTGTAATTTAGACACCTCTGCCACACAGTACAGCTAGGCAGCTTCCTATGTCTCCTGCTTGTTCTTTGAAGATTACAGTGAGGGAAAAAAGTATTTGATCCCCTGCTGATTTTGTAGGTTTGCCCACTGACAAAGAAATGATCAGCCTATAATTTTATTGATAGGTTTATTTTAACAGTGAGAGACAGAAGAACAACAAAAATACCCAGAAAAACGCATTTCAAAAAGGTTATAAATTAATTTGCATTTTAATGAGTGAAATAAATATTTGATCCCCTCTCAATCCACAAGATTTCTGGCTCCCAGGTGCCTTCTATACAGATAACGAGCTGACATTAGGAGCACTCTCTTAAATGGATTGCTCCTAATCTCAGCTTGATGTTCTGCCAGAGGGAAAGAATGGGGAACCACTGATGTAAACATGGCGGTTCCCCGCTCTGTCAGTGGGCATGTAAGAGATCTACTGATCCCTGTCACTGGGATCACTTAGATCTCTAATGTCCATGGTAGCCCAGCCCCTTCACAGTTAGAACACGCCTAGGGAACACAGTTAACCCCTAGATCTCCCCCTGCAGGATAACCCCTTCACTGCCAATGATATTTACACAGTAATCAGTGGATATTTAAATTTCTGATCGCTGTAAAAATGTTTTTGGTCCCAAAAAAGTGTCAAAAATGCCCAACATATCTGCCCCGATATCAAAGTCCCAATAAAAATCACAGATCGCCGATTTAACAGTAAAAAAAAAAAAAAAAAAAAAAATTTAAAAACGCCAGAAATTAATTCTCATGGTTTGTAAACGCGGCAACTTTTGCGCAAACTAATCAATAAATGCTGATTGTGATTTTTTTACCAGAAATATGAGGAAGAATATAAATCGGCCAAAACCGATACTTTTTTTTTTGGATTTGTATTTTAGCAAAAAGTAAGAGATATTTATTTTTTTTTGCAAAATTGCCGCTCTTCTTTTGCTAATAGCAGTGATCAGAAATAACGCAGAGGGGATCAAATACCACCAAAAGAAAGCTCTATTTGTGGGAAAAAAAGGACACAAATTTTGTTTGGGTACAACGTCGCACGACCGCGCAATTGTCAGTTAAAGCTACGCAGTGCCGAATCACAAAAAGTGCTCTGGTCCTACAGTGGGAAATCCTTCAGGGGGTGAAGTGGTTAATCATCAGTGCCCTGATTGGCACTGATGGGGCTGCACTGATAATCAGTGCAGCTTATCAGTGCGCATCCGTGCCGCCAATCAGTGCAGCCTCATTAGTGCCTCCACATCAGTGCCCATCAGTGCAGCTTATAAGTGCAGCCTCACTAGTGGTTATTAGTGCAGCCTACCAGTGCCCACCGGTGCTGCCTCATCAGTGCCCATCAGTGCAGCTTATAAGTGCTGCCTCATCAGTGCCCATTAGGGCAGCCTCACCAGTGGCCATTAGTGCAGCCTATCAATGCCCATCAGTGCCGCCTATCAGTGTAGCCTCATTAGTGCCCATCCATGCAGCTTATCAGCGCCCATCAGTACCGCCTCATCAGCGCCCATCAGTGCCTTTCAGTGCAGCCTCATCAGTGCAGCCTATCAGTGCCGATCAGTGCAGCCTCATCAGTGCTGATCAGTGCAGCCTCATCAGTGCCCATCAGTGCAGCCTCATCAGTGCCCATCAGTGCAGCCTATCAGTGCAGCCTCATCAGTGCCTCCTCATCAATGCCCATCAGTGCCGCCTCATCAGTGCCCATCCGTGCAGCCTATCAGTGCCCATCAGTGCAGCCTCATCAGTGCCCATCAGTGCAGCCTATCAGTGCCCATCAGTTCAGCCTCATCAGTGCCCATCAGTGCCACCTCATCAGCGCACATCAGCTGAGAAAAAAATTACTTATTTACAAAAATTTATAACAGAAATTAAGGGAATTTTTTTTTCAAAATTTTCAGACTTTTTTTTCATTTGTTTATAAAAAATAAATAAAAAACCCAGTGGTGAATAAATACCACCAAAATAAAGCTCTATCTGTCTCAAAAAAATGATAAAAAAATGCATATGGGTACAGTGTTGTATGACCGCGCATTTGGCATTCAAAGTGTGACAGCGCTGAAAACTGAAAATTGGCCTAGGCAGGAAGGGGGTAAAAGTGCCCCATAGGCAAGTGGTTAAGTTACATTTAAGAAATACTACTTGAATTAAATCTCCTTCCAACTAAAAATGGGATTTGTGCTTCCTCTATGTGACCACCGGGGGGCAGCAGGACACCAGGAAGGAATATTAAGGTGCTTTTCAATGTGAATGTCATCATATAAAGTTCTAAGACCAGTAAAATGTTCAAATAAAATAGCTGATCAACCTAACGACAGTTCAATTTTCTGGCACAAATGCTATCCAAAGGCACGTTCTATAAAGCAATCACTGTGATTATATATTTGCAGTTTCCCTGATGCGGTTTGTTCTAGTATTTGAATCTTCATTCTGGCAGTTCTTGCAATTTAGCAATAGTTCGATTTAATATGCTTCTGTAGGAGTTTGTGCATCATTGCAAACAGCAGAAAAGATTTTAAAGGAACCAACGTGCGTCAGAAGATGTGAAGAACTAGTGTAGAAAAGATCAGAACAAAACATAAAGGGGAACCCTGCCCATAATATTTTGAAAACTAAACTCAGAGCAAGAGGATGAAATTCATATATGGGAGCTGTTTTACCTACCAAAGGATTGGTATTTCTGCCCACTCAGTCCTCAGATTTGCACCTCTTTACCACACAGCTCAGCCCTGTATTGCAGATGAGGACCTCATCTTTCTTTGCTGCAGTTTCACTTTCACTTACAGATCTTCTTGCCATTCCCACATTGTAAGTAGACAGTGAAAAAAGAAGCAACAGAATGAGCCTATTTCTCTGATTCTCTTTCTTACCCATCCCCACTTCATCCAAAACTAAAAGAAAAAAAAAAAGCTTTGCTGTTAAACACACAACTTCAGCCCCGGAAGGTTTTACCCCCTTCCTGACCAGGCCATTTTTTGCGATCCGGCACTGCATTGCTTGAACTGACAATTGCGCAGTCGTGCGACTCTGTACCCAAATGAATGCCCTTTTTTCCCCACAAATAGAGCTTTCTTTTAGTGGTATTTGTTCACCTCTGCGGTTTTTATTTTTTGCTCTATAAACAAAAAAAAGCAACAATTTTGAAAAAAAATAACGGAAAATTTCCTACCAAATACTTACCGTAATTTTCCTTTCCTGATGGACTCCATGGCAGCCTACGTGTGGGTTTAGTCCCGCCTCTAATACCCTATAGGACACCTCTCCCATAAATCTTTGCTCGTGGCCGGCGGCCGTGTTCCATAACTAGCCTACTCCAGACATTTGGGAGGGACTCCGGCTGCCATGGAGTCCATCAGGAAAGGAAAATTACGGTAAGTATTTGGTAAGAAATTTTCCGTTTTCCTGACAGACTCCATTGCAGCCTACGTGTGGGAAATAACTCGCCAACATACCCGGGAGGGCTAAAATGCTGAACAAAAGATTTATTTAACACCGTCCACTGACAATACCTGACGGCCAAAAATAACAGAAGATAGAGCCGCTGGCTCCACACAAAAATGTGACATGAACGTGTGTATTGAAGACCAGGAGGCTGCCCTGCAGATCACTTCGGGAGCGACATGTCGTGAAGCCGCCCACGAGGTCGAGATGCTTCTAGTTGAGTGCGCTGTCACCGCCTGAGGAGGAGCCAAGCCCTGTTCCTTATAGGCCTATTGGATCGCTTGAACGATCCACGCAGCTATGGATCTGACTGAGGCCTTCAGCCCCTTCCTCTTCCCATTGAGTAAGACAAACAGATGATCGGATTGGCGAAAAGGAGCCGTGGCTTCCAGATACAGTCTTAGGTTGACCCCCACATCAAGAGGGTGCAAGTCTGAACCATCCGCTGTCTCGAAGAAGGGAAGGACTATCTCCTGGTTCTCATGGAAGATTGAAGTGACCTTGGGATTTGACCCCAGCATTGGAACCAAGACCACCCTGTCTGGGAAGAAAGTAAGGAAGGGTTCTCTGGCTCCCAGGGACTGGATCTCTGAGATTCTTTTTGCCGATGTAATGGCCACCAGGAAAATGGTCTTGCAAGCGAGTTCACTGATTGAGAGTGCTCTGTGCATCTGTGAGAAAAATTCGAGAACCAGTGGCAGATCCCATTTAGGAAACCGTGGTTTTCTCTGTGGTCTCAACCTGACTGCTCCCTTGAAGAATTTCTGAACTAGGGCGTGCCTAGCCCATGAAGTACCAGTAAAGGCAGATATTGCCGATACCTGTACCCGGAGAGAACTTACAGCTAGTTCTAGGTCCAGACCGGACTGCAGAAAACTCAGGATGTCCTGGACTGATGGGGAACCACAGGCGCTGGATCGGGAGGACATATGGCTTGTGAATCTGGACCAGATCCTCTCGTAGACTCGATTCGTACTCACTCGTCTTGCACTTAGGAGTGTGGGGATTGCTTCCTTCGGACACCCTAGTGCCTCCAACCTTTCCCTTTCAAGAACCAGACCTCTAACCGCAGGTGGCCCGGGCATGGATGTAGGGATGTGCCCTGAGATAGTAGATCCCGCCTGAGAGGTAATGGGACTGGGTCCCTGTAGCTGAGGAGTGACAAAAGAGGGAACCAGGGCCTGTAGGGCCAGTATGGAATTACTGCGACCACTTCCACATCTTCCGTTCTGAGCCTTCGCAGAAATTGGAGGATTATCGGAATCGGGGGGAAGGCATACGCCCTGTGGAAGTTCCACTGGTCCGTGAGAGCATCGACCCCGTAGGCCTGAGGGTCCCGGAACCTCGAGTAATACTTCGCTAGCTTCCGGTTGCACGGAGAGGCGAAAAGGTCCACTTCTGGAGCCACCCCTAGAGATAAGATCCATGCAAACACTTCCTCGTGGAGTGACCACTCGTTGTTGTCCAGACGGACTCGAGAAAGAAAATCCGCCTGGACGTTCAGGACTCCGGGAACATAGGCTGCTGTGATATTGCTCAGATTCCTCTGTGCCCACAACATGATCGGCTCCACCTCCTGTAGTAAACTCAGGCTCCGGGTCCCCCCCTGCCTTTTTATGTAGGAAACTGCCGTGGTGTTGTCTAACCGGAGTGACACTGCTAATCCTGTTATCAGATGGTGAAAGGCCTGTAACGCTTTGAAAGCTGCTCTCAACTCCAAGACGTTTGAAACCACCCCCCGAGAGGGGAAGTCCCAGGCGCCCTGAGCCACCTCCGTTAGACAGTGTGCACCCCAGCCCCTGTTGCTGGCATCTGATGTGACAGTCACCCACGTAACAGGAAGAAAGGAATGGCAGTTGCACAGGTTCTTCCGATGGAGCCACCAGAGAAGAGAGCCCCTCATGGCGGGCGAAATGTAGATGAGTTGCGGCTTGTCGCCTGACCTCCATTGTCGAAGAAACCCCTTTTGAAAGGGTCGCATTCTCCACTGTGCCCACTTCACCATGGGAATTGTTGACACCATTGTCCCAATGATCCTCAGGCACTGGATGGCCTGAAGATACGTTGAAGAGAGCGCCAGCCGTATTCTGCTCTGGGTCACTACTATCTTCTCTTCGGGCAAAGAGATGGTGCCCCGAGTCGTGTTGAAAAGGGCACCGAGGTATACAAGACATTGTGAGGGCTCTAAGTGGCTTTTCTCGAAGTTGAGCAGCCACCCAAACTCCTGGAGGGTGGCGATGACTTGGTCCCTGTGTTCTATTATCTGGGATTTGTTCTGTGCCAAAAGCAGCAGATCGTCCAGGTAATGAAAGAGCCGGATACCTCTGGTTCTTAACAGCTACTACCGCCAACAAGACCTTCGAGATGACACGAGGAGAAGTTGATAGGCCGAAGGGGAGGCAGGTGAACTGATAATGGAGCTTCCCCACGGCAAACCGGAGGAACTGCTGAAACTCCGCTGCCACCGGCACATGGAAGTATGCGTCCTTCAAATCTATGGAGACTATGGCCTGGACTGCTTGTTGGATCGTAGATAGCGTTTCCATTTTGAACCTCTGCTTCTTGATAAAACGGTTCAGGTGTGTCAAGTCAAGGTCTCCATGCGCCGTTTCTCTTCCGTACCATGAAGAGTGGGAAATACATCCCTAGTCCTCGCTCTTCGTTCGGGACAGGAACTGCGGCGCCTTGTGGCAACAAAGATCCTATGTAGGCTAAAAGGATCTCCCTTTTGGCTCTTGAAGTTGAAAGGGTTGTGGGAACAAACCTCAGCCTGGGCGCCTTGCAGAAGGCCCACGCATGGCCCTGGGAGACCGTTCTGACGGTCCATCCATCCCGGATTGAGGCCACCCAAACATGTCGAAAGCGGAGCAACCGAGCCCCCACCTGACATGCCTGGGCGGGCCCAATCTCAAAAGGATTTCGCTGGGCCTCCCTCACCAGTCGGACCACCTCTCGACGTCTTCTTGCCAGACGCCTGCCTGGATTTCCAAGATCTGTAGAACTGCCGACCAGGCTTGTAGCTGCGTGCATCCCTGGAACGGTCCTGGTTCTGTTTCCTCGAGAAGGGGCGTCCCCAGCCTTGCCCACGCCGGTCCTGGGGGAGGAACCCCGACTTACCTCCGGTGGCTCGGGCTATGGCCGCGTCTAACTTGTTCCCAAAAAGAGAGGAACCCTCAAATGGGATACGGCACCACACCTGTTTGGATGCCGGGTCGGCCTGCCATGGGCGAAGCCACAAGGCCCGCTTGGCCGTAACAGTCGAGAGCATAACCCAAGACAAAAGACGAATAAGGTCAAGGGACGCCTCCCCCAGGAAGGCAGTAGCCAGCCTGAGTTCCTGTATGGGGGAACTCTTGGCCACGTCGTCCGAGATACTCCTGAGCGTCTCGTCTATACTGTCAGTCCACCGCTCCATTGCCTTTGATGTCGCCGCCAGGGCCAGGGCAGGTTTACATGCCATACCCGCAGACAGATATGCCTTCTTAAGGTCAGAGTCGATCCGTCTGTCTAGGGCATCCTTAAAGGAGACTGTATCCTCCAGCGGGAGTGTGACATGCTTGACCACTCTCATTACAGCCGCATCTACTAGAGGAGCTGATTCTAGGTGACTGACCTCCTCTTCCTTAAGGGATACAACTTCAGGACCTTAGGTAACAAGGAGTTTTTCCTGTCAACCTTGGACCACTCTTCTGAGATGACTTCACCTAGTTCCGAAAGGAAGGGGAAGTTAGCTCGGTCCTTCCTCAGCTGTTTGAAATATTTCCTCTGTTTAGGAGGAGTGACTGAGGGATCCTCCCAATCCAGGGCATCTCTTACAGCTTTGACCAACGGGGCGACCAGGGCAACATCTAACCCCCCATACGGCTCTTCAGACTCGGAATCTTCTTCTAACGAGTCCATGGAGGGGTGACTTGGCTGGGAGAATTCCCAGATGTTTGGAGCCTGCGGCTCTGTCACTGGTGCGCCCCTAGGTTTGGCAGGAGACTTACGGGTTTTGTCAGTCTCTATCTCCTTCAGCAACTCCTTTACGACCCTCTTGACCAGGGATTCCAGCTGCACCGTCTCCCCTCTTTCACCGGCAGCTTTCGCGTAACAGGGGTCGCAGAGAGATCTCCCAATTGGTGCCCGCGACCTGCACCCCCAGCAGGTATGCTCAGCCGGGTGACTGGAGTGGGTTGCCGAATGATGGACCGGGTCCCTAGCATGGTGACTTGACCTGGAGGGTGACCCGTGGTGCTTAGATCTGGAAGAAGAGTGTCGGCCATAGGACTTAGATGAAGTACTTCTTCTGTGGGAACTGCGCTGATGATCCGACCTAGAGGAACTAAAACAAGAAGTAGAAGAAGAAGACACAGGGGTCAGGGTAAAGGCCTCTGCCATACCCTACCCCCCCACCCCCCCCCCCAGGCTACCACCCAGAAGAGCGTACCTGTGGTGGGAGGGCTGGCCACAAGCTGGCGGTGAAGCGTCCCTGGTGCTGGCGGTCTCCATGGAGGCTACAAGAAAACAAACACCGTTAGTCACTACAGCTCCCCCAGGAGCCCAGAGTCCAGCCAGCCCCTGCCTACCTCGGAATCAGGCAGAACTGCCCGGGGAAGTCGCCGCCGAAGCCCGCACGTGTTCCCAATGACCGCGGGCTTCCAGCAGTTTAAATTTGGCGCCCACCAGTGACGTCACCGCTTGCGTCAGCGCGCACACGCGGCCGCCGCCACTTCGGCCGCACTGCGCCTGCGCTAACCAAACCTCGTTCCCGATCCGGACCCGCGCATGCGCAATACCACTGCAGGCCCCGAACCGGGAAGTGAACGGCGGCTGGAACGCACTTTTAGTGGAGTTTTACCAGCGATATGGCTCTGCTATGTGGGCGGGAGCGCCGCGCTTTTAACCCCCCACAAGGGGTTAAAAAGGGGTTAAAAGTGCCGGCGCTCAGCGCTACCGAGGCGGTGTGCAGCCACTTCGGCAGCGCTTGCCATGCATTTCAATGACAGGGGCGGTAGAGGAGCGGTATATTACCGCTCCCCTCACCGCCCCAAAGATGCTGCTTGCAGGACTTTTTTAACGTCCTGCTAGTGCACCGCCCCAGTGTGAAAGCATTCAGGGCTTTCACATTGGGGTGGATTCGGGGGGACTTTTGAGGTGCTTTACAGGCGCTATTTTTAGCGAAATAGCGTCTGTAAAATGCTCCAGTGTGAAAGCAGCCTAAGGGGTTGATTTACTAAAGCTTGAAATTTAAAAATTTGGTGCTGCTCCACACAGAAACCAATCAGCTTCAAGGTTTTATTGTCAAAGCTTGATTGAACAAGCTGAGGTTAGAAGCTGATTGGCTACAATGCACAGCTGCAACGGTTTTTGCACTCTCCAGCTTTAGTAAATCAACCCCTAAATGACACTTTTTGGGGACTAGTGATACCAATACAGTGACCAGTGCTAAAAAAAAAAATGCTCTGTCACTGTATAAATGACACTGGCAGGGAAGAGGTTAACATCAGGGGCAATCAAAGGGTTAAGTGTGCTCCTAGGGAGTGCTTACTAACTGTGGGGGGAATGCTGTGACTGGAGGAAAATAGACATCCGTGTTTCTGCTTACACAAGATCTCCATTGCCACCCTCACAGAATGGCGGTCTGCCTTGTTTACATAGGCAGACCGCAGTTCTGCCTCTCCTGTGAATGATAGGTGGGTCCCGGACCTGCTGATTGGCTCCAGTTGGGTCAGTTGGGTCCAATCACAGTGGGAGCGGGGCTCCAGCAGCACGCGTGTCCTAGAGCCGAGGAGAGGAATCAAGTACCGGTACGTGATTTTGCACTTAAGGGCTGCCCTGCTGCAGTATATGTACATAGGGCAGTCTTTAAGTGGTTAAGAATGTGTTATTGAAGAATGTCCAAAGCAAATAATGTATATGTTTCTTTTTTGGTACCAATCAATATATATCAATTTTCATAAAATTTAAATTGTATTGCATATAAATACGTTAAAACAAGAAGCACAAATACATACTAAAAATGATCCATTTCTATCCCACTTTATTCCTTATCCTCCAATGTGTGTCACTGGTTAACCTTTCAATAAGAAATTCATTTCTTACATTGTCATATTTAAAGACAAAAGTCCTTCGGACTTTAGAGGGGGCTGGACTGTGGTAAGTGGGAGTAGAAAATGTGCCAGCATCACCGGGACTGGGAGTAAACAATGCCCCATGGTTGGTATTAGCGGGAAGATTAGTCTGGATTCACATTATTGCGTGTTTTGAATGGGCTGCTGTACCCAATAGAAATGTGAGTGAAGAAGTCCTGGAACCTTTTATACATGATGCATGGTACCGTGTTTTCTGATGTGTGGGAGTACCATTAAGAGCTAATAGCAGCGTGTTTTGCCTGTAAGTTGGGAACACGTGTGATTATGCATGGGTTCCCAACCCACACATATGTCAACCTAGGCTTAATGCCCCATTATTGGTGTGAGTTGGAGGAATAGTGCCCCATAGTTGGTAGTAGAGGGAGGGATAGTGGCTCATCTTTGGTGTCAGTGGGAGGAATAATGCCCCATCAAGGGTGTCAGTGGGAGGAAGTGTCCCATTGTTGGTGTTAGTGGGAGGAATAGTGCCCCATTGTTGGTGTCAGCGGTGATAATAGTGCCCTATTGTTGGTTTCAGTGGTAGGAATAGTGCTCCATTGTTGGTGTTAGTGCGGGGAATATTTCCCCGATCGTTGGTGTCAGTGGCAGGAATAGTACTCCATTGTTGGTGTCATTGGAAGGAATAGTACTCCACCATGGCTGTCAGTTGGAGGAATTGTGCCCCATTGTTGGTGTCAGTTGGAGGAAGTATGCCACAATGCTGGTGTCAGTGGGAGGAATAGTGCCCCATTAATGGTTTCAGTGCAAGGAATAATGCCCTATTGCTGGGGTCAGTAGGAGGAATAGTACCCCATTGTTGGTGTCAGTAGGAGGAATTTTTCCCCATTGTTGGTATCAGTTGGAGGAATTATGCCACAATGTTGGTGTCAGAAATAGTACATCATATCTGTGGGAAGAATAGTGCCCCAAGGGCTGGATAAAGAAGACCAAGGGGCTGCAGTTTGGGGGCCACTGCATTACATAATGAGGTAGAGCTGGGCCGGAACTCTACATATTTTGCTGAGCTTTCAGTTAACGTCTTCAGAAGTTTATTTGGGGTGGTTGCTAAAAACACTGTATCACTCAAAGGGCAACTTGTCTGGAAGTCTATTGAGCAGAACGATCCCCAAGGAACATTAGAAATGTCCGACCTGGAGGGTTAAGGGATCTAATAACTGTAAGGTTATCCCCTAAGAATTGGAAGGAGTGTGCACATAGTAGAAGTTCTCATAAATGTGAAAAAAGAAATATGCCAGACAAGGGTCCTTTCATGGAGACCCAACTACAGCAATCCTCTAGATCAGGGATAAGCAATTAGCGGACCTCCAGCTGTTGCAAAACTACAAGTCCCATCATGCCTCTGCCTCTGGGTGTCATGCTTGTGCCTGTCAGAGTCTTGCTATGCCTCATGGGACTTGTAGTTCTGCAACATCTGGAGGTCCGCTAATTGCATATCCCTGCTCTAGATCCTAAACCCGGGATGGTGTAAGGTTCACTATGTATTTCTTCCTTAGTCTCTCCTCCAGTCACAATATATCAGGAACCAGATGAAATTTGCACAGGGTATGGCCAGCCTTGTGGTCAGGGTAGCTGATTTGGAGGAGAGGAAGTTTGTGGGTTCAGAAGCTTATCTACAGCTTGGAGGAAAAGCAGTTTTTCAGCCTCATGGTGCAGATGGTCCCAAGCCTACCTCAGGGGAGGTTGGTGTACAGGAGACATTCAGGGTGTGTAGGATCTCTCATAATAGTAGAGGCTTGTTCAGCGCTGACTCCCTAGGGAGCTGCTAGAAATAATAGGATTCTTCTGCCTGCCCTGAGGCTACCTGCCCTGTATCTGTATTCAACAGCTCACCAACAAACCTCTGACAATAATCAGGCTCCAGTCACCTAGGTTTTACCATTTATAGCAGTACTCAGTTTGGAGAGAGTTTATGGGTACTGGCTACCCAAAAAAGCACAACATGGGAAGACATACAAGTCATACTGAAACAGCAGTAGGTCCTATGTAAGTGACCCTTAATATTCATACCTCATAATTCCTGTGAATAAGGGGGGGGCTTGGGGGCAGAGTGGTGGGAGGAGCTAATAAAGGAGAACAAAATTGCACTAAATTTGAAGTCTACATACAGAGTGCAGGGGGCAGGAGTATGTAACACACATAGTTTAGAAGACAGGAGTATGTAACATACGTAGTTCAGGGGGCAGGAGCATGTAATGTGCATAGATCAGGGGGCAGAAGTATGTATCATACATAGTGCAGGGGCAGGAGTGTGTTACGTACATAGTTCAGGGGGAAGGAATATGTAATGTACATAGTGCAGGTTGCAGAAGTATGTATCGCACATAGTTCAGGGGGCAGGAGTATGTAATGCAGGGGTGGCCCATCCATTAAGAGCGCACGGGCGCCACCTCCCCTGTCCCTTCCGCCGCCCCCCCCCCCATCCATGTATCAGTTACAATTGCGGGGTGTGAGGGGTAGTGTTTTTTCGCAGCACTGATTAGAGCCAGAGGCTCTAATTTGCTTCAAAATACGGTGCTCTCGGGGCACAGAGGGTGCGCTCTCAGCCCACCCAGGTGTGTTACAACAGCAAATGAATATTTGCTGTTGTAACACTGATCCTCCTCTCGGCCAATCAGGTAGCGGGTTTTTACACCCGTCACCTTATTGGCTGAAAGGACAGATGGTCCTATTGGACGCCTAGGAGGAGGAGCGGCACGCTGGAAGCCGCCGGTGGAGCCACTGCACGCTACCTGCCTAGATGGGGGGGGGGTGCCAATGGGAGGAGCCGCCCGGGGGGTTAATGGGTGGTTGTTTGCCCCCCCAAAAAAAACCTCCAGCCACTACTGATGTAACGTACACAGTGCAGGGGGCAGGATTATGTAACATACATTTTTCAGGGAGCAGGAGTATGAAACATACATATTGCAGAGGGTAGCAGTATGTATCGTACATAGTTCAGGGGCAGTAATATGTAACATACATAGTACAGGGGACAGGAGTATGTACCGTACATAGTTCAGGGAGCAGGAGTATTTAATGTACATAGTGCAAGGGCTGTACATAGTTCAGGGGGCAGGAGTATTTAATGTACATAGTGTAAGGGCTGTACATAGTTCAGGGGGCAGGAGTATGTAATGTACATAGGGCAAGGGCTGTACATGGTTCAGGGGGCAGGAGTATGTAATGTACATAGTGCAAGGGCAGTACATAGTTCAGGGGGCAGGAGTATGTAAAGTAGTGCAGAGGTCCGGGGGGGGGGGGGTAAATATGGTGGTATTGTTGGGATCTTCATTTGCCTGCTCCTCCTGGCAGGAAAGCCTAGGGGTAGCAGCTGTATATATGCTTCCGCCTTGGGCGGCTTCTGCCCCCACCCTGTTCACTTTGCTCTTGCACAGCTCCTCCTCTCCTGGCAGCTGTGGAACGTAGGGCGCTGTGTGCATGAAAATGGCATCACGTATCCTGTGCTTTGTTTCAATGCTGGAACAAGCAACCCACCAGGCTTAGGGAAAACCTACAGAACCAAAAAAAGGTAAATATCATCACAGACTGGTTACAGCCTTGTAATAACACATTTTAAATTTACTTAGAGAAACAACTGCATAGAGCGGGTGCTTCACTTGTTTGGGGAGATGGCTTGAATAAATATCTCTTAGGTTATGTAGTAGTGAATCGACAATCCACTGAGCAATTTTGGCTACCTACTGCAGAGCCATCTTGTCTGCCATACTGCAAGTGGGGTACCAGCCTGTGCAGCAGTATGTCAGTTTGATCCTCTGCCAGGTGTTTGCTGCTCTGCAGTAACCCCATGGGGAGATTTTACTGAATGTCTCCTTTCTTACCGTGACAATCAGGACAAACTTTCTGCTTCCTGTCTGTGGATTGCGTTCTTCATATGCTCCTAGGGAGGATTAACTAGGGGGCCATGGCACCAGCATTATTAGAAAACTGTAATTACACAACTTACAAAAATCCTTTCCTGCTTCAACTATTTAGCATTAAACTAAAATTAAGCTCCCAAATATATTCTAGAATCTCAATTATGTAGAGGGATAAGTAATCTGTGAGTACAATAGAAAAAAGTTAAATATTTCAAAGGGCCCTATAGTGTGAATGTAGTGTGTTCATATTATATTTTATCTGTATGTTACCTTTGCATGCTTTATTATTTTTTTTTATTTTGCAACATTTTATCTTTTTTAACTATTGCTTTTTTTTTTACTTAAAGCAAGCTTGTGACAGAACTAAAAGGTAAAGCTGGTCATACACTGTGCCAATTTGCTTGGTGGGTAGCTTCTTTTGGCCCCTTCGCACCTGGTATGCTTCAATTTAAAAAAATCTGAGGCTACCAGTTGGACACTTGCCGGCCAAACCATAACTGCATCCAATCAGAAGCAGCCACTGTTTGGGTATGGTGACAACGGTCACTGGTAGCAGAATGCTATAGCCTGGCACCCATGATGCTACCATGGATGGAGGAATCTATTAGATTTTTTTGCCGGCCAAACCATAACTGCATCCAATCAGAAGCAGCTGCTGTTTGGGTATGGTGACAACGGTCACTGGTAGCAGAATGCTATAGCCTGGCACCCATGATGCTACCATGGATGGAGGAATTTGTTAGATTTTTTTGCCGGCCAAACCATAACTGCATCCAATCAGAAGCAGCCGCTGTTTGGGCATGGTGACAATGGTCACTGGTAGCAGAATACTATAGCCTGGCACCCATGATGCTACCATGGATGGAGGAATCTGTTAGATTTTTTTTTTGTTTAGCCTGCAGGCCTAAAGTATAACTAAATGCAAAACTTTTCCTTTAGTTTTGGATAGAGTAGGGAGGGACTAGAACACGTCAGTTTTTATTGCAGTCTGTGCCCCCCCGTTAATGAGATTCACCCTCCCTTATTGTCTTATTTACCATTATCATTAAATGTGAAAGTAAAAAAATCCTAAATTTTGGGTTGTTCCCCGAAAAGTAATAGAGGGGAAATCTTCCAATTGGAACACTAGTGCTGGTGACCTGGGGGTCACCAAGGGATTCTATTAATTTGCAAGGATTTTCTCTCACTTCCTGTTTGGCTGGACAGGAAGTGAAGGTAAATCTCCACAATGGAACACAGATGATGGATGAGGGGTTATAACTCCTTTAAAATGGGAAATTTTTCCTATAGTTCTTCTTTAATTAAATAAATGTATCAGTGTATGGCCAGATTAACATTACTAGTGAAAAGCAGGCACCAAAAATGTCCTGAATATGCTTCATTTTACCTTCATGAGCATCCCAGCATCACCCAAAGCAGGCCAGGCAGTATGGTACTTTCTTATAAGGACACGGGGGAGAGGATCTGTGTAGTCTCCTGAGCCCTCTGCAATTAATGATCAGAAGGGTCTTGCTTGGATCCCATGCACTGGAAGACAGTGGTAAGAAATGGGGGAGGGGGTCATCCATACAATGGACAGTCTCTAAAATGTGAAAGTGCACTGATAAGGGGGTCTATTACCGATACAAATCATTTGATAATAGTGCTTGCTCAATTTAATGCAAAAGTCAGCTCATGAAAGAATTGTTCACTTATCTCTTCTAGCCAGTATGTATAAACAAGGTCTCAGGAACCTTGCTTAGAATGCTTTAATTCTTCCCCCATCCAGGTGGTCATGTGATCAGATGCTATTTTTTTTATGGGATTTAAACCAAAGTTGAGATATGATAAAAAAAATAATAACATTTAGTTGAGATGGTAATAATGATAAGCCTACTTGGTCTAAATGTCAGATCACATGACCAAATTCAGGCTTTTGGTCACCTTAGTGGCACTGGCAGGAAGCGAAATGCAAAGGTTCCAGAGGAAAGGTATATTTAATATGGGGGGGCGCTAGTGACAATATTTAAAACTATAAACTGATGTCCAACACCTGACTAATTAATGTGCACCATGCTATGAATTTGATTAAATCACAAGTCCTAACATAAAATACAAAGTAACAATTAACAATATGTATAAAACAATTTTGTGACAAAGTGCAATGTGCGTTTTTGTTTGTTAAATGTCCATTAGGAATTTAAAAAGTTCATAAATATTCTGGTGACAAATATCTGTAGCGGTGTCCCAGCCTTCTAAAGGCCTAATGGTGACCTCCAGAGTAAGAGGGAGCTGACATCCTTCTTCACAGTATGGGTTACTAGGCATGGTGGGTGTAATGCAAGTTAGAAACACGGGCATGCCCCGAAAGAAGTTTGTTGTAACGAAACCGGTAGGGCTGGGAGACACTTCCTAACATTGCGATCTGTTTCTAACCATTGGATGGTAAGAGGATTTGATGGTATATGCCAATAAAGTGTTTTTTGACTAAACAGAGTTACGCTATTGGCCCCTCTTTTTTCATACACATGATACGGTTTATTGTACCACGATGAACTGATGGAGCAGCAGGCGAGCTGAGGGGACGGAACGCCAGGATTGGTTGTCAGCATAAATGTTTACAGGCTCCCCTGACCCCCTGTAATAAGGGGTCCACAGGATCTGCAGATGGGCTGAGTGGACGGGACGTTAGGATCTGCTGTCAGTATAATGGTTACAGCCAGGCTTCCTTGGCCCCCTGTAATAAGGGGTCCACAGGATCTGCAAGTGGGCAGAGTGGACAGGACGTTAGGATCTGCTGTCAGTATAATGGTTACAGCCAGGCTTCCTTGGCCCCCTGTAATAAGGGGTCCACAGGATCTGCAAGTGGGCTGAGTGGACGGGACGTTAGGATCTGCTGTCAGTATAATGGTTACAGCCAGGCTTCCTTGGCCCCCTGTAATAAGGGGTCCACAGGATCTGCAAGTGGGCTGAGTGGACGGGACGTTAGGATCTGCTGTCAGTATAATGGTTACAGCCAGGCTTCCTTGGCCCCCTGTAATAAGGGGTCCACAGGATCTGCAAGTGGGCTGAGTGGACGGGACGTTAGGATCTGCTGTCAGTATAATGGTTACAGCCAGGCTTCCTTGACCCCCTGTAATAAGGGGTGCACAGAATCTGGTAAGCACACATCTTTAATTTGGTGCTGCACTGGGTGATGGTTTGTGCAATTAAGAACACCAGTTGGAGATCCTTGACAGCTTGAAAGGACTTTGAATCAGAGACTTTTTTGATATTTTCATTATCATATTGTTTAATATTAATTTAGGAGCGCAGCTTCATGTTTTTTTTATTCTGTACATGTAACTCATAGTAGCCCGTTATACTGCAGATCTTCTCTCACGTCTCACAGTATCCTACTGTAGATCTTCACTCACTGAGCTCCTGATCTCTCACTAGGCTTCAAGATCCCAGTCATCACTGGATCCCCTGAGCTCTTCCATAGCTAACCCACTGTATAATTCCTCAAGCTTCACCCCTGCTAACCTGCTGGGTCCCTGGCTTGGCACTCTGCTGAAGCTTTCCCACTTCTTCACTGTCTCGGCTGGTGAAAAGGCTGCTCTGGTTCTTCTTCAGACTTCCATATCCTTGCCTCTGGTAACAGGAGTGGTCGTCCCTTATGGCAACTGCTTCTCCACTGGCAATGATTCAGTTCCCCATTCGGCGGAACCTCTGCAACTTGGTTGGGCTTCCAGCCTGAAGCCCCAACCCTGCGCTGCTTCTCTCAAACCTGGATAGGCCTCAGACAGCCTTGCAGCCAGGTTATCCTGGGATAGGCCTCAGGCTTCTGGCCTAGCAACCAGGAGCCTTGTAACACACGTTCACCCAGAAACCCGTCCAGATGGCACAGTACCTCGATCACCTGACTCCTCCCGAATAAATAGGCTCTCCCAGCAGGCCAAGGGGCCAAAGAAAACCCGTCAATTGGCTGAAACAACCTATCCACTCCTAGTCTGAATTCACTAGGCCCTTATCATTCTAATGCCACTGCCAACAATGCCACCTAGTGACAGAAGAGAGAGGTGCATCAAATCCAGATTTAGGGAAAAATCAGTGGATCCTCCTAACAATTAACCAGGCTAGTTACCACCTAGCAAACTAAATTTGTTAGCAACCCTGCCTAAAATCAAGGTGCTACGTATCTTAAGAAAGTTCTTTTGACAGAAAATTCTCCAGTGTTCCATCTTCAACGTCACATCTTATATGTGAACCATCACCGACTGTGAATAATGCGCCCAGTCGGTGATGGTTCACATATAAGATGTCACATTGAAGATGGAACACTGAAGAATTTTGTGTCAAAAGAACTTTCTTAAAGCAGTTGTATACCAGAACAAAAAAAAAAAAAAACCTGTAAGGCAAAGGCATAATGAGCTAGTATGCACCGCATACTAGCTCATTATGAAATACTCACGTTAGATCTAAGCTACCCGGTCCCTGCAGTTAATTCTTCCGGGTTTGCGGCTCCGGTGCTGTGAGTGGCCGGAGCTGCGAGACGTCACTCCCGCGCATGCACGTGGGAGCCTGTCTTTCCGGCAGACTTTCCAGCTAGGTCCAGCGCTATACCTTATTATAGGCTTACCTGTAGGTAAAAATCACTTTTGGGGGTATACAACCACTTCAAGATATTTGTCCCCAGAATATTTATGAACCTTGTTGAAATTGCTAATGGACATTTAACAAACAAAAAAATCACATTTCACTTTGTCACGAGATTGTTTTATACACATTGTTAATTGTTACTCTGTATTTTATGTTAGGACTTGTGATTTAATCAAATTCATAGCATGGTACACTTTAATAAGTCAGGTGGTGGACATTAGCTCATAGTTTTAAACATTGTCACTAGCGCCCCCTCACGTTAAATATAATTTTGTCTAAAGTAGTCATTCTACATTAGCTAGGGGAGCAGCAGCTTTCTATTTGGTTTTCATTTAGCGCAAGGTAATTTTTCCCTATTTCCTCCAAGGAAAGGTGTACAATAAAGGGCTACGTTTGAAGTTGAAATTCACAGGTAATCGGTAGAGCCAGTGCGTTATGAGGGAAATGCAAACCCCTCCATCAGTCCTGTGAAGATTGATGTGGTCGAGACTGACCTGGAACCATTTTACAGCACCTAAAGGGCTCTTATCATATTCGACCTCTGGTTTCAGGTCAGTCCCGACCACCCCAACTACCACAGCCCTAACAAAGGGGGAAGCAGTTCACCTGAAATGTGTTGGCTCTACTCATCAGCTATGAACTGTGAATTTCAAACATTTTTAATAACCTCAAGCTTGATGGCCTTCCATATTGAGCTTGCCTCTAGACCAGGGGTGTCAAACTTGATTTCATCGTGGGCCATATCAGCATTATGGTCGCCCTGAAAGGGCCAGTTGTATATGTAAGACTAGTTGTCCAGAGCACCACCCCCCCTTACATCAGATGCCAAGAGCTCATTCCCCACCATCAGAAGTCAAGGGTCCCCCATCCTTCCTTGCATCACAGTGGAGATGGAGCTGGGAAGCAGAAAGTGCAGGGTCTAGAGGAGGACCAGAGGAGAGCTGGAGTCTTCTGAATGCTGAGACCAGGGGAGGTGAAGATGAGGGGGTGCTGCAGCTGCACAGAGAGGAGCAGGATCTGAAGGAGTTCTGTCCTCCACTCTGTGGCCGACTGCTGAGACAGGGAGTGGGGGAGATGAGGGGAGTGCTGCAGCTGCAGAAAAGGTGTGAGGGCCAATTTAAATGACCCGGAGGGCCGGATTTGGCCCCCAGGCCTTGTGTTTGACACCTGTGCTCTAGACCCATCCGAATATACCTGTTTTGATCTCAGCCTCTTATAATGTCCTGTAAAGTGGAACTCAAACTGGAAGAGGAAAAAGAAGAGGAAGAGTTAGAGGCCAGTCAGGTGCAATGAACATGCCAGCAAAAAGAGATCAGAATGATTAAATCAAAAGGCCGCTTCTTCTATCCAATCACAGGCTGAATCTTAAATGTGTATTGGGGGAGCACTG
>BLSH010527753.1:639542-660786 GCA_018402905.1 Glandirana rugosa
GCTGACCTTTATTAGTGGGATGCATGTAGTTTGTTCGCTTTATGTACATACCTTCGACGATATGGACGTAGTGTACGGTCTGGTGTAACGGATGTTTTAGAGGCAGTGACGGGTGGTGGCAGGGAGAGGACTCGACCAACGAAAAGGAAGGGTATAGACGCAATATGTGAAGTAGTAGTGGGTTTCCATTGAGTTTCCGACTGTGAAACAAGGATCAAGTATATATGTGGTATCTTTGGTTAAGATACCGGTCTGGAACAATAAAGTGGTCTAGAAGAACATCACTTCATTTAGTGTTAACCTGCTTTAAAAATGAAGGAGCTGTTCGTCCAATTGTGATTTACTTCACTACAAGAAGATCTGGTGAAATAACAAGGTCTGGCCATAGAATTGGTTTCTATGGTGTATATATGAACTAGGAACAAAGTGTCAGCCTTTGAGTTACCTTTGGGTGATGATGAAGTGTATAACGCAGATATGGGAAGGAAAAGCAACCAGCTCAGGAGAGGGACGGTGGTGGGCAGTGACGGAGATTTTGTAGGCAATGTGGTCTGGCATGTGATGCAGGTATAGCAGCTTCCATACATGTATTTCGCTTGTTTGATGTACGTAGGGTGATTATTTCCAGTCGTACACATTTACTTCATCTGTATTATACACATTGGAGTACAGAAGCTGTCATATCGGACCATGTGAATGCATTAGATGCCCTATCATGTAACTGTGGCGTTTTACTTCCCCATGCAGCGAGAATGTCTACCAAGTTGGCAGGTTCAGAGGTGCATCACCCAACTAAAGTTACTCTTCCTGGCTCAGTTATCAGCCCACATCCAGATGTTTTTTCACTTGTTGAGGGAGTGTTTGAAACAGGCCTTGTTCTGTGTTCTGGGAGAGGCCACAGCAGAGCCTGGGACGGACGCGCACGGTAAGAGCTGCATAAAAGGATCAGCAGAACGGAATGAATGACCAGCAATCTGATATTGTCTGCAAGGGCCATCATCTGGTGTTGTTCCCCTCCTCGGTAGCAAATGCCATCCAGGGCCAGGGAAAATTAGCATAACTTATTGGTATAACCTGTTCATAAAATCACTGGTGCCCTAGGTGACCCTAATGGGGCAAGGTTGGTGACCTTTTTCAATTTACACTCACTCCATAGGTAAACTGATCAACAGACATGGTGTCACTTGTCATGGCTACTGAAACCACGTAGGTTTAGCTAATGGAAACACAGAAAATGTGCACTCAGTTTACCCTTAAAGTACACCTGTTTTGAAAGATGTGCTCTACCGCTGATGGCCTGTTCTTGAAAATGCTAGATTCCTGGCCGTGCCTTGCTTCTGTATGTGTGAGTCACTTCCAACCCAAAAACTAAAGGGGAAATCACTGTTCTAGGACAATCAAGCCTCTATACGGATCAGCTGTGTCTGCCGACTAGAGGGTGCTTTCTTACTTTACAGTAGAACTTGAAATAAAGTTCATAGGTTGGACAGCCGCACTCCAAAATGCAATCTCATTTATTGAAGAAAGACATGTATACAGCTCATCTGGCCAACTACTGGTCCTAGCTGATGCGTTTCACACCTAAGGCTGGTGCTTACTCATAGCCAGCTATGAGTAAACACCAGCCTTAGGTGTGAAACGCGTCAACTGGGACCAGTAGTTCGCCTGATGAGCTGTATACATGTCTTTCTTCAATAAATGAGATTGGATTTTGGAGTGCGGCTCTCCAACCTACCTTTTTTATTTCAAGTGTGCAGCAGATGGAAAATCAGTATGACACCCAGACAACAAACATTTTCAGTAATGGTAGTCTCTATATTTTTTCATGACAATTTACCCGTAAAGTGTATCTAAATCCAAGAACAAAAATTAATATTGCAGCTTACCAGCTAGTCCTTACATATGGTGGCTACATTAGTTTTAATTTTTCAGACTTTTTTTTCCTCATTTTACCTGATGATTCTGCCAGTGACAATTTCTTATCTTAGGGTGACAAAGCTCACTTACTGTACTGTATCCAGGGCCAGAACAAGGGGTGGGCGGGAGGAGCAGCTGGTCAGGGCACAATGGTTTACTGTAGGGATGAGGCACCTTCCTTCTGTTACAGGCTGACATAAGTAGTGATAGCGGCAGTGATTTTGACAACTGAGTGACTGCTGGGCATTAGATCCTCTAAGCATGCACATTATGAATGGGGTAGGTGGCGCTGTTTGGCATCTTTGCCCAGGGCACTGGATGATCTTATACTGACTGTATCTATAGTAGAACAGCAATGTCACTTTACAACCAGAATTGAACTAAACTGATTGTAAATGCAGTTTTTCATTTCTATTAACCACTTCCCGACCGGCTCATGTACATTTACTGCTGCAGAGTGGCAGTGTAGCACGGATCGCCATTTATAATCTAGAATTCGCACAGACGCAGCTAGCTGGTGGGAGCACGACATGTAAAAATGTCATTAACCACTTCAGCCCCGAAAGGATTTCCCACTTTAGGACCAGAGCACTTTTTGCGATTCGGCACTGAGTCGCTTTAACTGACAATTACGCGGTCGTGCAATGTTGTACCCAAACGAAATTTGCGTCCTTTTTTCCCCACAAATAGAACTTTCTTTTGGTGGTATTTGATCCCCTCTGCGTTGTTTCTGATCGACAATTTTGCAAAAAAACCCAAAATGTATTACTTTTTGATTAAAATACAAATCCAAAAAAAATATAAAAAAACATTTTTTTCCATCGGGTTTGGCCGATTTATATTCTTCCTCATATTTTTGGTAAAAAAAAAAAAATCGCAATTGACGTTTATTGATTGGTTTGCGCAAAAGTTGCCGTGTTTACGGATGATGAGAATTCATTTCTGGGGTTTTTATTTTTTACTAGTAATGGCGGCGATCTGCGATTTTTAGTGGTACTGCGATATTGCAGCGGACATGTCAGACCATTTTGACACTTTTTTGGGACCATTGGCATTTATACAGCGATCAGTGCTATAAAAATGCACTGATTACTGTGTAAATGCCATTGACAGTGAAGGGGTTAACCTGCAGGGGGCACTCTAAGGGTTAACTGTGTTCCCTGGGCGTGTTCTAACTGTGTGTGGGCTGCCCTGGCTGGGGAAAGGGGATGATCACAGCTTCCATATACAGGAAGCCTGTGATTATCGCCCTTCCCCCTTCAACAGAACGGAGGTCCATGTTTACATACACGGACCTCCGTTCTTTCAGTGCGGGGGAGCCATCGCGGGTAGCCGGCGGCGATCGAGTCTGCCCTACCCGCTCCCTGGCTCCCCCCTGAACACAGTGAGCGCGCGAGCGCTCACAATGCTAGTTATCGCGGCCGCCATCCTGTGACAGCGTTTCACGATAACAAGCCACCTTGCCGCCGTCACGCTGCGGTGAGGCGGTCGGCAAGTGGTTAATGAATTCTCATTTTTGTAAACGAGGCAACTTTTGCGCAAACCAATCAATATATATTGGCTTAATCTGATGAATACATTTGTGTAGCGCCCCCATAGTATAGGTTTTCTAGCAGGGTTTTTACCTAGGAGAGGAAAATTTAGTCAGGCCTGACTGTAGTGCGCAGGCCTGAATGTTTTGATCTGGGCTGGGAGCAGAGGCTCAGGGAGGATTGGGTGGACTTAACAGATGAGGTCACCAGAACCTCCCACTTCTTTCTAGAGACCTAGAGAAGGTTTTCTGGTCAGAGAGCTGTGAGGTGGGTAGAGCCATCTGGAGTGTTCTAAGGAGCCCTAAACAATCCCTAAGCAGGGTTGGCAGGGGCAGGCCTCCTTAAATACTCAGAGTCAGCCCAATCTGGGAGGAGAAGTGTCAGGTGGAAGTCTGGAGATGTAGCAGAGGTGTTGTGGTGCAGGGCCTACCCGCTTGGTCACCCCCAGTCTGGGGAGGGTGACCTTAGGGCCTGGGAGTTCGGGTGCAGCCAGGAAGGAGAGTGATTCCTGGAGCGCCACAGGAGGAACAGGAGAACAGTGGAGGTGCTACAGGAGGAGAGAGAGACTTTAAAGTATCCACCGGTGCAGGGAGTGACGGTCCCTGGGACTGGAAGAGAAAGTGCTGGAGCAGGCTGGGAGAGGAATGCTGGACAGTCTGTGGGAGCCTTAGGAGCCAGTCAAGGGAAAGGAGAGTCACTACCAGAGAGCAGATCCATGGGACCTGGAAGAGGATGGGCTGGGAGTTGTAGTCCGTCAAAGGTCTGGTTAGCACTGAAGTACTTTGCTGCACATTCATGGACCCGTGATCCCTGGCCTGTAATGGGTGTTCCTGAGGTCCTGCTGAAACAGGGTAGGTCTCACCATGTGCTAACCGCGGTGAAGAGGAAGGTATAGAGAAGCCTGATAAATTTCCCTTCAGGCTGGTAACGAAGTTCTGAGCTGGAGAGAAGCAAAGGAGTGTAAAACTGGGAGTTCTGTGTAGTGAGAGAATTGTAAGAAAAACGGTCAGCAAGTGAAGTGCTGGAGAGTGGAGAAGAGCAATAGTCTGCAGAGGGAGAGTCTGCAGTGAAGTGTGCGTATACAGGCTTGTATATGGAATCCTTGTACCATAATTCTTTGGGCATCCCACAGTCATCCCTTATCCCCATCCAAGTTATTTCCCCCAAATAAAACAACAAAAACAAGAATCGGTCTGGTCAGTGTCTCCGGATGTCTGATATATGGTGGGATTGAGGGCAGCTATCAGGTGAACCACTACTATAAGCCACTCTCAAGGGAGCACATGGCTACATTTATTTATTTTTTATATATATTTTTTTTCGGACATTTATTATAGCGAAAAGTAAAAAATATATTGAATAAAAAGGGGGAAAGGGGAAAAGGGGGACTTGGTGGGACTTTATATGAAACATATGGATATGTCTCCATCCCTAATTCAGTTACAACAAAGAGGAAATAGGTGGGACTTTATATGAGGTATGTGCGGCAAGGAAAACGCATTCATTCTCAAAAACACAAGGTTTATTGCTACATTGTTGCATAACATGTAGAACATTTCTCATTCATAGGTTTGTGTCTAAAATGACACCATGTAACAAAGATAATATTATGTAGAAAACTGGCAACAGCAATAATTGATACATTGTATAATATGTGAACGCTGCATCAAAATAATAATTGTAGAGTAAATATAAGATAGCCATCCCAGATGACACAGACCACCTCAGAGACGGTATGAAGATAAAATCTGTATAGAAAAATTGGTTGAACCATCCAATGTAGATGAAATGCATCCAATAAGCCCTACGCAAGTTTCGTGGATTTAATCCACTCTTCAGGGGCAAATGCATTTAGTATCTGTGAAAAGACACAAAGAAAAATAGATGATACAAAGCATTCTAGCCAGAATGCCTGGCAAACTGAATGTTGACTAGACGGGGGAGAGTGCTTGTCCCCCTTGGGTACTTACATATGGACTAAAATTGAGGTGGCGAAATCGCAGCAACAGTGCCGCAGGCGTCTGCGATGGGAGCTGAGGTACTGGGACCCAGGGGGTGGAGCAGCAGCACAAAAGAAACCTCACATGGAGAAGAGTATCCAGAGGTGGTGTGTAGGCTCCAATACTGTAATAAGAAAAATGAATTAAGTGAATGGTTGTACTATAGTAGAGTCAATGTACAATGTATCAATTATTGCTGTTGCCAGTTTTCTACATAATATTATCTTTGTTACATGGTGTCATTTTAGACACAAACCTATGAATGAAAAGTATTTTACATGTTATGCAACAATGTAGCAATAAACCTTGTGTTTTTGAGAATGAATGCGTTTTCCTTGCCGCACATACCTCATATAAAGTCCCACCTATTTCCTCTTTGTTGTAAAAAATATATATTTTTTTCAAAATTGTCGCATTTTTTTGTTTATAGCGCAAAAAATAAAAACAGCAGAGGTGATCAAATACCACCAAAAGAAAGCTGTAATTGTGGGAAAAAAGAACGTCAATTTTGTTTGGGTACAGTTTCGCACAACCGCGCAATTGTCAGTTAAAGCGATGCAGTGCCGAATTGCAAGAAGTGCTATGGTCAGGAAAGGGGTAAATCCTTCCGAGGCTGAAGTGGTTAAATAATAAACATGTCATACTTACTTGCTCTGTGCAGTGGCTTTGCACAGAGCAGCTCTGATTCTCCTCTTCTTGGCTTCCCCACTAGTGAAGAAAGTAAAGAACACAACATACAGGGATATGGGAATAATTATAGATACTGACACATTTGCACCTATGCAGGTTGAACTGGATGGACTTTTGTCTTTATTCAACCTTACCTACTATGTATCTGTGTAATATTTAGGCCTAACCTCTTCTCCTCCACCCTCTGAGGTTTAGAATTCCCCAGCTATTCCAGAAGTCAGGGGGAGGTAACAGAGACTCAGCCCTTGGAGCTCTGAATAGAACAACAACAATTAATCCCAGGTCTTCTGCTTACAGAGGAGCTAAAACTAATATTTCCTATAATGTAAACCTGAGGGTGCTACATAATGCTTTAACCCTTCGCCGTCGGGTCCGTTCATCATAGGGACTTAATGGCGGGGGTATTACACACAATCCAGTGGCTGCAGACACCGGGGTTGTGTATGAAACTGACAGGCAGACTCCTGCCTGTCAGGCGAGAGTTTTTGGGCGGCGCCACTGCCTCACTCTCACGCACCCCCGGTTCCGGCACCCCCCGCCATGCTTACCGGGCCCCGCTTTCCCATCTGCAAGCCTGAGACAGTCATGGGGGGTGGTGGCGGCTGGAGGGGAAGGAGAAGAGTGGATACACATCCTCTTTCCTCCCCTTCTTTGTGTGATCCGGAAAGCGACGTCTCTGATGTCACTTCCGGGTCAAGCTCTCCGTGTCCCCGGCTCGCTCAGCCGGGAAATAATGTTTTGCAATGCGATCTGCATTGCAAAACATTTAGTGGAATACAGTGGTGACATGCAGGGTCTTTTAGACCCTGCATATCTCAATAAAGAGAACCTGTCACCTAAAAACCATCACATATTTTTCCCCTATGTGATGAAAAAAAAAAAGTTAAGTAAAAAAAAAAATGTTTTGTTTTGCAAAAAAATAAAGTTACACCCAAGCACATAAAATCCCCCCCAAAATTTTTTGAGGCCCCACCTCACCCCCGCATACACACACGCATGAACGTAAACGCATGCGCTCTGGGAACCTACGCGTGAAAACGTTGATTGCGATACACATGTAACATATTGTCGCTCAGGCCAGAGTGAGAGAAATAATTGTAACACAAGACCTCCCCCTGCAACGCTAAACTGATACCTATAGGGGGCTTCTGAAGAGTCGCCTATAGAAAATATAGGGTAATGAAGTTTGAAGAAATTTCACAGGGTGCACAAAAATGTATCTTTTGGTATATTGGGTATCGAATTACTCGGTGCAGCCTCGTCTTTTTATATTTTACCAAAAATGTGGGTTTTTAAACATGTGTGCGAAAAACACAAAATCGGCTCTGGCAGCGACAGGGTTAAGGTAATGTAGCGCCCCCATAGTATAGGTGCTTTATTTTTGTAGATTTTTGGTAGGAGAGGAAAAATCTAGTCAGGCCTGGTGGTGAGTGCAGGCCTGAATGTTTTGATCTGAGCTGGGGAGTGGCTCAGGGAGGGGCTGGAGATGGAAGGAAGGGATACCCCTTGGAGAAGCCTCCCCTTTGAGCCTAGAAAGTTCTGGAAAGGGGGATGGATGGGGAGGTGTCACTTCCTGATGTTGACAAGGAGCCTTGACCAATCGACAGTCTGGGTTGGCAGGGGGCAGGCCTCCTTAAAGCTATCTGCCAGCGGGTGTCAGGAGAGTTTGGGTGGAAAAGATGAGGGTGTAGCTGGAGCTGCCGTTCAGGCCTCACCCGGAAGGGGAACAACCAATCCGGGGGGGGGTGGCCTTGAGGCCTGGGGCTTGGGTGCAGCCAGGAGTGGGAGTTGGCTCCTGGGCTGGCACAAGGAAGCAGGAGAGCAGCTGAGTTCTACATGGAAAGAGACTCTTTAAAGGATCCACTAAATAGTGGGTGAGTGGGGGCCACTGGGAGTTGGATGAGAAGGCTGAGACAGGCTGGGAAGCTACTGCATAGCATGCAGTCTGTAGAGGTCAGAGAAACCAATCAAGGGGAAGGAGATAACTATTGTTAAGAGGTCCCCCGTAGAGGTGTAGCTAGTGTTAATGATGTATGAGGGATAAAGATCCCAGGTACCAATGGCTATTCATCAATTATGATGCAGACCCCTGAGTGGAAAAAACTGTCATAAAAAAAGAAAGGTGAGACCACTGAAAGCACTCATACTGGGTCACGAAGCCAAATTGCAACACAATTTATTGGTAACTGACATGAAAATTAGCTCAAAAATAAACAAAAAGAACAATTGACACCACCACAGTTGGAGAGATAAAAAGAGACAACGTTGTCTGTAATTAAAACAAACGACCTCCCACACACAGGCCGGCCAGAAACATTCGTACTACTACCACCTCACTGTGTATCAGACCTTGGATAAGTCAGTTAGGTTTAACTGAATCCAGCACAATGGGCTGTTGTTGATCAGGATCCTATTTGTTCAATCACAAGGTCGATGTACAGTGACACATTGGGATCATAGGGAGTGGACGGGAATCATGGAGCAAGGACCATATAAATATAAGAAAGTCCCTAAATGGTATAGTCCGGGATGGACAGACTGTCCTTGGACTATAGTAAGGCTGTTCACCTTATCGTTGGTCAGGACTGTGTAACGACAAATGGTGCCCCATAGGCTAGTATAGCCGTGTTCAATGCTATGCAATGTGTTGATTCAACGCTGGTAAGCAGTTAAGTGGAAGTCGGCTAAGTAAAATACTGAACGGTCTCACCCGGCTTCGTCCACACAGTCAGACTGGACACAGGAATGGTCTTGGTTGGCGACCCGAATCACAGAGTCCCCTGGTTGACACCGCGTTGACAGGACCCTATCAGCCGGTGCAGCTGTCCATGGCCGCCGCAGTAGCAAGCTGGATGGAAGGGACAAAGCCAACACTTTTCCTAGATACTGTCGGGTTGATCCGCTCGGAGGAGCAAATGGACTGCCGGACTGCCAAAGATATTGGTTGTTGGCGGAGTTGATGAATAAGATCCTATGGATCAGCTGGTAACTTCCACGTGGGGCTGTTTGCATCAGCAGGGAGTCCCGCACTTCCGTGTGTGAGGTGGAGACGGTCCGACAAGTGGTGGGAGGAGTATGGTGACGCGTAATCTGACGCGTTTCGTCCGGACCAATCCGGACTTTTTCAAAGGGAAGGAGAGCCATTAGACTGCAAGGCAGGCCGAATGGGCCTGGAAGATGAATGGGCTGGGAGTTGTAGTTCATCCAGTGCCCAGCTAGCACCAACGTACTTAGCTACACAACTGAGGGTCCATGGCTTCACAAATGGGAGCCTGGGACCCTTACCCACAAAGGGTAGACCGAAGGCCCTGCTAGCAGTCAGAGTGGGCCTCACCATGTGCTAGCTGAGATGGAAGAGGAAGTGTCATGGAAGTCTGATAAATTTCCTTTCAGGCCAGTGAAGCAA
This sequence comes from Glandirana rugosa, assembly GCA_018402905.1. Lineage (NCBI taxonomy): Eukaryota > Metazoa > Chordata > Amphibia > Anura > Ranidae > Glandirana > Glandirana rugosa. Next base: position 649,088 of record BLSH010527753.1, read on the forward strand.
GCAGTGTAACAGTCAGGAAGTAGTGTGCTGGAGAGAGAAAGGAGAAGAGTAATGATCAGCAAGTAGTGTGCTGGAGGAGAAGAAGTGTATATAAAGGAGGTGTATATAGCAGGTCCCGTGTTAAATTTTTGGGCATCTTTCAGTCATCCCTAATCCCTATCCAAGTTTAACCCCTTAAATAAAACAACAAAACAAAGTACCGGCCTGTTCAGTGACTCTGGGTGTGTGGAAATCGTGTGATTGAGGGCAGCAGGCAGGTGGACCACAACTACCAGCTACTCCTGAGGGAGCACATGGTTACAATAAAAAAGCCTTATGCCTTTAGAACCACTTTAAGACTACAGAATAATATAGGGTGCCGTGGTTACGTAGTCCTCAAAGCTTGTTAGTAACAATGACACAGACAGCAATGTAAACTCCTGTACAGCAATAGAAGAGGTCAGAGAGAGGGACAGATGACCTCATCAGTCTGCTGCTGCTCTTTCTCAGTCTAGTAATGATCTGAGGGCAGGAATCTGACCTCTAGCTAATCATTGCAGCAAAAGAATATCAAAAGGCGCCTTTTTCTTATCTACCTCTGTGGTCATGTTACATGCTGGGTCCCAAGTCTTCTATCTTATGAACTGCAGCGTGGGAAGGCCCTTCTTCAGGACATGGGTGACATTAACTTATCCAATTGGCTGTGCAGTGGCAAGATCCTCTCCAGCCCCAGAAGACCAGGTCCTGGAATATGGTCACAATAGTAGGTGGCAGCAAGACCAGTTGGAAGTGGACCTAGGCTTTGGTACTAGGTCACCAGTCTCCAATGCTGGAAGAGACATCATTGAGGAACACTTGATGCAGACTGAGGTGAGTGAAAAACTAAAGAACGACTTTAGAGGCCCTTGTTTGCTTGGTGGCCCAGGTTCAGGAGTGATGAGTGGTTGATGGGGCATAAAAGTTGGGCTTTAACCCTAACACCTCTTAGTGTCAGGAACGTCTAGCGCTCCTGCTCCTCATTCCAACATCCTGGTTTTGGCAATGGCATTCTCCTTGTCTGTCTGTCCACCTGCAAGGTGATTAATGTGGCCAGTCTCTGGGTGGAGACCAAACCTGATTTAAGACAGCTGAACCTGCAGTCTCATGCTTGTGATAGAGTGTGTAATACCTGATCAAGCTGCCTGTTTGTCTGCCCTGCTCTGCTAGATTGGATGCCCCTGTGTATGACCTCGGATCGGATATCAGACTATACTCTGAACTCTGCATGCCTTTTACCTGAACTGTCATTGAACCACTCTGCCTGTCTGCCAACCGCAAGTACCACACTATAGCTTTATGTATAAGTCCTGGGGGAAACTGAGTACCAGTAGGCCTTTTTGCCTTATGGGAAATGAGGCTGCCATAGGAGAAGAACCCAGTAGCCAGCTATGGTGTCTGACCACCTGCATTAGGGGTAAGCATGACACATAGCTCTTTAATACCCTAAGCTCAACCTTGAACTTTCAAGCATATGGAGTCCACTGCAAAACTTTAATAATGGCATTCCATGTGGATGGTTGAATCATTTCGCCTTTGATGTCTGTGGGTAGTTTGAGGACTACTGAGAGGAGACGAGCTACAAACTGGCTAAGATAAACACCTTTTCCATCCTAATCTTGTTTCTTTCCACTTTCTAAATAACTACTTTTCTTCCTGTACCGCGGATATACTGAGTGGGTGTACACTTTTTTATGTAGATTTGCAGAGACGACATGTTCTTTTCAAGGAAAAAAGCTGTGAAAATAACTCTCCGTTCTGGTAAACAAATTTAAATAAAATGCCACTTCTGAGTAGGTTGCTAGTTCGGGGAAAGTGGTGGTGGTGGGGGGGGGCGACTTAGCTAGACAAAGACGTTCTTATCTCCCAATAATAGTGTTGTTCATGCCGTGCTGTGTACTGAGGCACAAAACTGCTGCTTCTGCCTCTATTTCTGATGCCTAAACACCGTTTCACTAATCCTTGGACTGCTTGGGTCCCGAAGAGTTATAGCGAGGGATTATAGACCTTCAGAACTGTATTGAACCGCCTTCCAGAACCACAAATTGTAAGCGCACTAGCTATTCTCAGTCCTTGCTCAGCATCTGCTCACCGCAGATTCTCTCTCGTCCACCGGGACTCACTATGAATAACTAGCTTCCAAAATTAAAAAGCAATTAGAGAACAAAAAACATCCTCCCAATAAATAAAGATTTTAATACAATATCAGCTCCCTAGACAACTGCAGTACCCTAGAGATCACAGTCCTGTAAAAAGAGAAGGTAGAAAAATATAGAATTTCATTTTTTATTACAACGTCTACAAATGGGTTATTTTATCGCTAAATATTCATCAGAGTCTGTTTATCTTGTAATAGTGGCATTTTAATAAGGCTGCTTCGGGGGTGCTTTGGGGGTTTTGCATGTAAAACAAAAGGTATTTTCTGAGAACTTATGGTGCTTTCTGCAGAAATGTTTTATGGATTTACTTTAGAGAGAAACTAGACTTGAAAATTAAGTTTTAACTGTTGAATTTATACTTGCTGCTCCTTAAACAAAAGTAATAGACAGCTGGAATAACTATCTTTAACCACTTCAGCTCAGGAAGATTTACCCTCCTTCCTGACCAGGCCATTTTTTGCTATACCAATAAATTAGCGCTGCTCTGTCTACACAGCTATGCTGATTCCCTTGCTGTCAAACCTCACCCAGGTGCTCTGACTTGTGGGAGCCTTCCTCTATCCCAAGGCAATCGCAGTATTCAGAAAAAGATGAAGTCAGCACTCTGGAAGCTGCTGATGATTTCTTTATTATGTATCGACCTTATAAAACATAGAAAGCTGACGCGTTTCAGCTAGTGTGCCTTGCTCACAGCTCTATACAAACATTGAAGTTTACACACACATATATATATATATATATATATATATATGTATACATGCCAATTTGAAAAAGGCTAGTCAGACGACCAATCATCCAATTTGCTCCTATCCAATCAAAGATTAACCATTCACAGATCGGGGACCACCAGCTGCAGGTGTACTTCGCCCTACAGGAGCAAAAGAAATATAAAATACCACGAAAACATGAAAAAAGATTAAATCTAAAAAGGAAACTGAAATGGTAGGATACTAGTCCCACCAAATGAATTTGTACATGACACTAATTATAAAGTATAGTACCCTAGATGACTATCGTTATTATATACTATAATCGTTATATTGTGTTATAATGTCAAGTATATATATATTTTTGGTAAAGAAAAAATCGCAATCGGCGTATATTGATTGTTTTGTGCAAAAGTTGCCACGTTTACAAACAATGAAAATTCATTTATGAGGTTTTTTTTATGTTTTACTGGTAATGGCAGCGATCTGCGATTTTTAGACTTTTGACTTTTTTGGGACCATTGGCATTTATACAGCGATCAGTGCTATGAAAATGCATTGATTACTTTGCAAATGTCACTGGCAGGAAAGGGGTTAACACTAGGGGGGGATCAAAGGGTTAACTGTGTTCCCTGGGATGTGTTACTAACTGTGTGGGGGCTGGGCTGACTGGGGGAAGAGAGTGATCGCAGCTCCCATATACAGGGAACATACGATCACTCTCCTTCTCCCCTATCAGAACGGGGATCAGTGTGTTTACACACATGGATCCTGTACCTTCACTGATGGGGAGCGATCGCAGGTAGTCGGCGGACATCGAGTCCACCCTGCCCGCTCCCTGGCTCCCCCGACACACAGTGTGTGCGCCTCTGGTGGCGCCACGCTTACGATCCACAATCTCACAGCCGCCGTCACCAGTTCGCGATATCGAGCCTTGTTGCCGCCGGCAATCCACAGCCTGCGGTCAGCAACTGGTTAAGCGGATTTTTCACTTTGGGACTTTATTCTTATTTATTGTTGTTACAGTCCCTTGTACTTTTATCACATCACAGAATATTTCGTTATTTTATGTGATGGTGAAGTGTCAATGTATATCTATTTTTAAAGCTTTACGTTATTTATAAGTTCATTCAACACATAGGGCATTGATGTACTGTTAGTGGTTGATCACGTAAGAGGGAGTACCGCATAATCACATAAAACATATCCAATAAAATCAAATTCATATATGTTCTCCAAATGTATTCTGCTACACGTCATTGCTAAAATCCAAACTGCGTTTTTGAGGACACTATACTATTGAGGACACTAGTAAAGTTCTGATTGTGATCAAGATGCTGACTACAGTATGACTGTGATAATGTGACGGGAAATCTGGTGCTAACTGATACTGGCTGGGAGGGATGCTAACTAACACTGACTTTGCTAGTGACATTAATACAGTGATTACAGTGATTTTCTTTTTCATCATTAGTGGTACTTGAACTTTAACCACTTCAGCCCCGGAAGGATTTCACGCTTTAGGACCAGAGCACTTTTTGCGATTCAGCACTGTGTCGCTTTAACTGACAATTGCGCGGTCGTGCGGTGTTGTACCCAAACAAAATTTGCGTCCTTTTTTACCCACAAATAGAGCTTTCTTTTGGTGGTATTTGATCCCCCCTGCGCCATTTCTGATTGGCGCTATAAATAAAAAAAGTGACAATTTTGCAAAAAAAAAAAAAACAATATTTCTTACTTTTTGCTAAAATACAAATCCAAAAAAAATATAAAAAAAACATTTTTTTTCATCAGTTTTGGACAAATTTTTCCTCATATTTTTGGTTTAAAAAATTACATTCGGCGTTTATTGATTGGTTTGCGTAAAAGTTGCCGCGTTTACGGATGCTGAGAATTGATCATTTATAGAGATCAGTGCTATTAAAATGCACTGATTACTGTGTAAATGCCATTGGAAGTGAAGGGGTTAACCTGGAGGGGGCGCTCTAAGGGTTAACTGTGTTCCCTCAGTGTGCTCTAACTGTATGGGGGCTGGCCTGTGATCACCACCCTTCCCCCTCTGTCAGAACGGAGATCCGTGTTTACAAACACTGCAGGGGGGCCACCGCGGGTAGCCGGCGGCGATCGACTCTGCCCTACCCGCTCCCTGGCCCCACCGGAACACAGTGAGCACGCACTCACAATGCTAGTTATCGCAGCTGTCGTCAGGTGACGGTGGTTTGCGATAACGAACCACCTTGCCGCCGTCACACTGCGGCGGAGGTCGGCAAGTGGTTAATGCTGCAGACAATGGTCCTCATCTTGTGACATATGAGTGCCATTCTATGCCGATTTCTATTGTAGCTCAGGCTGCATAATGACACTGAACACAAGGGTTGTGTCATGGACAATCTGGGCTCACAGGAAGTGGTCGACTTATGTTTGAAGTCATTCCCCTGGCAGGGGAAAAGGAGAAAACAAAGGGCAGTGCAGAGGAAGTATTACTTAAAAGAGAAGTACAGCCAAACGAGCTGTTCATTCTGCACTCCTATGACCTATTTTCAGCAGACAGAGAGATACTCTTTAAACTGTTTTTTTAATCACAGGAGGGGGGAACAAAGGGTTTACAAATAAAAAATACAAAGCGCAATTGGGCTTTAATATCTCACAATTTTATAAACCCAAAAAACTGGGTCAGAACTCATTCATCTCCCTCTCCCCCTCCATGCTGTTCCATAGAGTTTCAATTAGAAAGAGAGGTTCCAAAAGCAAACTCCTGCTGTGCTCTTTCTTTTTGGAAAACCTATAAATCTCTGTGACACCGCTGTTAAGGGTTCACCCTGTTTATTTATAACACAACAATTCTATATAAATTGTAAAAACTTAAAAATAAAAGTAAGTTTAAACTTGAAAAAGAAAAAGATAGCCCCACTTATAAACTAAACAAATAATCCTTTACAATCCTTTAGATTGTAAGCTCTATGAGCAGGGCCCTCCTATTCCTTCTGTATTGAACTGTATTGTAATTGTACTGTGTCCCTTCTTTATTGTAAAGCGCTGCGCAAACTGTTGGCGCTATATAAATCCTGTATAATAATAATAATAATAATAAATTGTCCACATGCCATTATAGTTTTTTCTCAATAAACAGGCCTTTTAAAGAATGGTATGTAAAATAAAATGTCATTTTTTTCTCACCTTGACAAAAAATATCAGAATAACAGCTGTAAATCTGTGAAAAAAATGACTTATTTTCCTAAGGCAATTACAGTGATCGGCACTAAGTGCGGTACACTCTAAATTTCCCTTTAATGTAACACAGTCTCTTTTCTATTTCTGCTGGAATTCCTGCTATAAGGCCATCCTAATAATCTTCTTAGAACAAGGCTGACATATGAGCCAGACTTTAAGATGTTTCAAGGAGAAAGAAAGTATTTCTTCCCAACAAAGACAGGATCAAAACAAAGGCAATGTTTGTCTGGACCTTTCATTTTCAATTTTTTTTTTCCCCCCGTAAAGGGATATCGGCACTAGCTGTACAGAGAGAAAAATCCACATTAAAAGTAATCAGAATTATATCTTTGATGCAAGAGCTGCTGATTCTTACACTGTGAAATCTAGGACAAAGTGTACTTTAGGCAACTTTCTCCACAAGCTGCGCAAAAAAAAAATAAAAAAATTAAAGTTAAAGTAATTGATCAAAAACATGGCTTCTGGTCTCAACACTCTTTTCATGCAGCCACCGTGTCCTAGTTGTTTAAGAATGGCCACCAAGTGCTTCAATATCTTCAGGCAAACAGGAGAATAAGTCTTGGGCCCCAGGATTATTGTTTTGCCTATAGGAGTTGTAATAGCATCTGGACTAGGACTTCTGGATATGGGGTGATGGCTTCTCCACACCGAAGGATGTCCTCTATCTCTGTTGTTTATAACAGAGAAAGCCCAAGATTGAAGCACCACACCAGACGTTGACCGGTTTATCATCCAGACACAAATTTATTCCAAAATGGGATAAAAGGCTTTGTTACAGAGCCAACACGTATCTAGGGCCAGATCACACTCACTTCATCAGGGCTTCAAGAATAAGATTGGTGTATACTCTCCCAGTGGGTTCAGTGTGACAGACCTAGAACAACTCAAGCAGTAGCTAGTCAGATTTTCTCTATCAGTGGGAAATATGAAAGCTTGAGTCTGATTGGTCATACAAGCTATGCACTCTATTTTGATGTTTTCATATGCGAAGCTCATTGGGCTATGTACCTTCTTGAGATAATTGGTTAATCTTATCAGACCACTAAACTGTTGCCACTTAAAACCCCAAATTTAACCCAATTTTTAGGGGGAATTTGTGAGGGTGGGAAAGACAAAAAAAATATTTCGGGTTTTTATTCTTTTTGTGATTATTGGAGTCATTTTCCCTCAATTGCAGTCCCAGGAACCGAAAAGGATGAACAGCAATAAAGAAATTGTCACATGATCTAATTCTTTTCTCCCTCTAAGAATATACTGTGTTTTTGTTATAATTGGAGAGAATTCTCCTAACCAACTCCTAACAGAAAATGAGAGAACATCTCAACAGAGACACAGGCATAGTTAAAAACTAGCTCTAAAACTTCTAAAAGAAAAAAAAAATGAAGGCAATTTATATTTAGTTTTGGACTGAGTTGGGAAGATTTACCACCCCTATCAGGTTTTAATTGCTGTCTATGTCCCTGTAGGGGAGATTTATACTCACTTCCTGTTCTGTCTGAATCTCATCATCTGGAGAGAGTGAGGGGAAATCTACCCAATAAGGACACAGACATCAATATAAAAGTTACAGTGGTTGTAACTACTCCCTGGTCTGTCTAAAGCCTGGTACATACTATGAGTTTTTATTTTCGTTCAAACCAGCGCATTGAACTAAAATAAAATGTAATTTCCCAGATATTTCAAAGAGATATGGGTCAAATTTCGCCATTTTGACAAAATGTATTGAAGCCAAAGGGAATTAAAATGATTGGTTTTTGAGGGTGCAATGGGCTTCAAATTGCTGTGGGGGTTCACGGAGGTTAATTTCAGTTATTCTACAAAGAGGGGGGACAAAATGTGGGACTTTAGATGAGACACCCGGGGGAGGGGGAAAGGTGGGTGCCTCCATCCCTGTATTGCGTAGAAAAAGGAAAATTTGGGACTTTGAATGAGGCGCAAGGGTGGGATGAGATGCCGGTCAACAATACAATATTTTATTCATGATCCACATATATCGGTCAAGAAAGTGCAGATAATATTATACCATCATAATAGCGATTTTGTACATAAAACAAGAGATACATATAAGCCAATGCTGATCTGCATAACATTATATCTGTACAGAATTACATCACATGGGATTCTTAGATTAAAAAGCGTATTTGCATGCATCAGTGTAAGCTCTACATGTTTCAGGGATTATACCACCTTGTCAGGAGCAGATGCGTGCAGAATGCAATGTCTATAAAACAAAAAATGTATATTGTGGGTAAGACTCAAAACATCAAATAATGATACCCAAAAATAAGGAATGTGTTTATAAACACTTAAACTGTTTAAGTGTTAAACACTGTTTATAAACACCTTCTGTCCAAATCCGGAAGCTCCTCCTTCTGAGTTGTTATGATATGTGGAGGTGGGGGCAGGTCTGGCCTGCTGCGCATCGACGCCACGCACCACGCCGGAGGGGCGGAGCCGTAGGGGCTGCACTTCCGGCCATCTCACCATCGGATGGTCGGCTCTCTATGTGGGGCCTCCTGCGCTTTTTAATCTAAAAATCCCATGTGATGTAATTCTGTACAGATATAATCATCAACATTGGCTTATATGTATCTCTTTTTTATGTACAAAATCGCTGTTATGATGGTATGATATTATATGCACTTTCTTAACCAATATATGTGGATCATGAATAAAATATTGTATTGTTGACCGGCATCTCATCCCACCCTTGCGCCTCATTCAAAGTCCCAAATTTTGCTTTTTAATTTCAGTTATTCTGGACTGCTCCTCTGCCAAAAACGGCTCCTTGTCAGCCTTAAAATTTAAGTTTTTTGTTTTCCGAAAGAAAAAAAAGGGGTACAAAAAGCGAAATAAAAAAAAAAACTTAAATCAAGACAGATAACACAAAAAAAGAAAAGACAAATAGGGAGAACACTAATGAAGTAAACTACACCACCCTAGATACTAACACCCCCCCCCCCAAAAAAAAGACCACCCCTTCAAAAGGAAAAAAAACAGATTGCTTTTTTTAATGCAAATTTGCACAAGCAGCTGAATGAGCAGAACAGAGTTTTCCTTTAAGTATCAGCAACGTTGCAGTGATATCAATTTCGATAAAAAATGTTGCTTGTCCCTTCTCATTAGAGTCCAAGTTCAGTCTATAGACCTTTGTGTTGTTTTGGTTCTTTCATGGTCTGGAACTACCCTTGGATATACAGCAGTGAAAATAATTGTTGATCCCCTGCAGATTTTGCCCACTTACAAAGAAATTAAGGGTCTATAATTTTTATTATAGGTATAGTTTAAATGATAGTGACAGAATATCCACCAAAAATCCAAGAAAAACACACGATACAAATGAGGTCGAAACGCTCCTTGTCGAATGCGCCGTCACCGCCTGTTGGGGTACCAATCCTCTCGCTCTATAGGCCCACTGAATTGCTTGAACGATCCATGTAGCAATGGATCTGATGGAAGCCCGAAGACCCTTCTTCTTCCCGTTGATTAAAAGAAAGAGATAGTCCGACTGGCGAAAAGGAGCAGTGGTCTCCAAATACAATTTTAAGGTGGCTCCCACATCAAGAGGATGTAAGTCTTGGCCTTCAGGTGTTTTGAAGGAGGGGAGAACGATTTCCTGGTTCACATGAAAGACTGAGGATACTTTGGGATTGGCTCCCAGCATCGGAATCAGGACCACCCTATTCGGGAAGAAGGTCAAAAGGGCTCTCAAGCTCCCAGGGCTTGAATTTCCGAAACCCTTTTAGCAGATGTAATAGCTACCAGGAAGGCGGTTTTCAACACTAACTCCTTGACTGAGAGCGGGTTTCCTGCTTGAGAGAGGAAGTCCAGAACCAAAGGTAGATCCCACTTAGGGAAACGCGGTCTTCTCTGTGGTCTGAGCCTGATTGCCCCTTTGAAAAACTGCTGAACCAGGGCGTGTTTGGCCCAGGAAACTCCCGTAAACGCAGAGATCGCTGAAACCTGAACCTGGAGGGAGCTTACAGACAAGGACAGGTCTAAGCCAGATTGAAGTAAACTCAAAATGTCCTAAACTGCTGGGGATTCACATGAATTAGCCCTGGATGCCATGTGACCACCAAACTTGGTCCATATTCGTTCATACACCTTCTTGGTACTCTTTCTCCTTGCATTCAGGAGTGTGGGAATAGCTTCCACCGGGCATCCTAGAGCCTCCAACCTCCCCCTCTCAAGAACCAGGCCCTCAGATGCAGATGGCCTGGGCATGGGTGTAGGATCGCCGGTGAGTCGAGTTAATGCCAGCAAGCTCAATTTTGGTCTCTGAAGTTTGCCAATGAACCTCTAAATGATTCAGAGAAGGATTGGGAGAAAGTGCTGTGGTCAAATGAGACCAAAATTAAGCTCTTTGGCATTAACTCGACTCACCGTGTTTGGAGGAAGAAAAATGCTGAATATGACCCTTAAAACACCATCCCTACAGTTAAGCACGGAGGTGGAAACATTATGCTTTGGGGCTGTTTCTCTGCTAAAGGTACAGGCCGACTTTGCTGCATTGAGGGGCCATGGGCCTGGATATAGAGAAGATCTGTGAAGAAGAGTGCACCAAAATCCCACCTGAGATGTGTGCAAACCTGGTAACCAACTACAAGAAACATCTTATATCTGTGCTTGCCAACAAGGGTTTTTCCACCAAGTACTAAGTCATGTTTTGCTTGGGGATCAAATACTTATTTTCCTGACAGACTCCATGGCAGCATACATGTGGGTTAGGACCCGCCTCTACTACCCTATAGGACTCCACTCCCATAAATCTTTTCTCTGAGCAGCATGCCATATTCCTTTTTTGTCCTCCTCTTGGTACCGTTGTGAGGTACACTGAAGATGGGTCATGGATGGGTCTTCTAGCATGACAATGACCCAAAACATACCGCCAACAAAGGAGTGGCTCAAGAAGAAGCACATTAAGGTTATGGAGTTGCCTAGCCAGTCTCCAGACCTGACGCCTATAGCAGGGCCATCTTAATAGCATCATGGGCCCCTGGGCAAAGTAATGCACTAGGGCCCCCACAAGCCTGCACTACCGCTCACCAAACGCAACCCATTTAAATAAAAGGGTCTGCGCTGCAAGTTCTCACAACCGGGGGTGATGCAGCATTTAGAGCAGGGGTAGGCAACCTTTGAAAGGTGGAGATCTACTTGAACAACATAAAAGATCAAAGATCACCAGGGGGTAAATAAATTAACTAGCAACGCCTAAGTAAATAGTAAGGATGACACTAGGAACATTTAGAAAACTTATAATAAAACTAATGTCATTATAAAAATATAAACTTAGCCTGACTTCAGTGAGCAACTAGCTTCAGGCCTGAATGTAGGGCGGTGAATTAAGGTCAGTAATAGATAGGGCGGTGTATAGAGGTCAATAATAGGTAGGGTAGTGTATAGCGGTCAGTAATAGGTAGGGCGGTGTATAGAGGTCAGTAATAGGTAGGGTAGTGTATAGAGGTCAGTAATAGGTAGGGCGGTGTATAGAGGTCAATAATAGGTAGGGTAGTGTATAGCGGTCAGTAATAGGTAGGGCGGTGTATAGAGGTCAGTAATAGGTAGGGTCTGTCTCTTATACACA
>BLSH010527753.1:666288-713278 GCA_018402905.1 Glandirana rugosa
CGGTGTTCAAATAGACAGCTCCAGATCTGCAAATAGACAGCTCCAGACCTGCAAATAGACAGCCCCAGACCTGCAAATAGACAGCTCCAGACCTGCAAATAGACAGCTCCAGACCTGCAAATAGACAGCCCCAGACCTGCAAATAGACAGACTCACCTCCTTGTTGTGGCCATTATATTTTGTCCACGTGTCCATACATCTTCAAGGCAATCCCGCCTTCCCCTGGACTACATCTCCCATAATTCTTTGCAGTACAGAAGGGAGGGGGAGGGAGGAACACTGTGCTCTGTTTCCCTCCCCTAACCTCTGTACTGCGGGGAGAGTGCAGGGAGGAGGGAGGAGGGAGGAGGGAGGAGGGGGCTGACATAGGAGAGGGGAGAGATGCAGTGGGAGGGACTGTACTCAGAACAGCAGGCAGCTTCCCGGAGGGCAGCGGCTGTGAGATGAGAAGAGCCGCTCTGTCCTGTGAATGAAACTCAGAGGAGGAGGAGCGGCTTCAGCCTGTGTGCTGTTTGTAGCATCGCCGCTCCTCCTCCTCTGAGTATCATTGATAGGACAGAGCGGCTCTTCTCATCTCACAGCCGCCGCCCTGGGGCCCCATGAGCACTTGGGGCCCCTGGGCTGTGCCCAGGTGTGCCCGCTCAGAAAGACGGCCCTGGCCTATAGAAAAGTTATGGAGGGAGCTGAAACTTCGAGTTGCCAAGGGACAGCCAAGAAAGAAACTTTAAGGATTTAGAGAAGATCTGTAAAGAAGAGTGGACCAAAATCCCTCCTGAGATGTGTGCAAACCTGGTAACCAAATACAAGAAACGGCTTACCTCTGTGCTTGCCAACAAGGGTTTCTCCACCAACTATTAAGTCATGTTTTACTTGGGGATCAAATACTTATTTTACTCACTGAACGCTGAACTGCAACTCAATGTATAACATTTGCATCATGTGCTTTTTTTCTGGATTTATGGTTGATATTCTATCTCTATAATTTAAAAGACACGCATGATAAAAACTATAGACCCTTCATTTCTTTGTAAGTGGGCAAACTTACAAAATTTGCAGGGGATCGAATAATTATTTCCCCCACTGTATTACTGGGAGCTCTGTTATTTTTCAGGTTGCCAGTAAAAAATGTGCTCCGCCAGTAAATTTTCAATGTTTTGCCAGTAAAAAACACTGCAGGAGGTTGGCAACACTGCTTCTGATAGTCATGACTGCCAAACAGTATAGTGAATCAAGATCAATACAAAACGAAGACAGTTGATATTTAAACACAACATGGAAACACTGACAATACCCATATCACGTAATTTGCCTGGTTTACACTTAAAAAGTCAGCACAGCATGACAAATTATCAGCCCCTGATATTTATAGACAGTTGTAAAAATCCATGATTTTTACAAACTGTCAGTAAATTTACTGACGATTGGCAATCCTGATCAGAAGTTTACAGACGTATTTGCCATCTATGGCTGTACTACATGTGTTTCTTGTATGGCTATACTGGAAACCGCTTTCTGATAAATAAAGACTTAGCAAATAAATGTCGCTCATTTCTAATTATAATATTTATGGTCAACTTTAATTCAAACCCTCCCAAAAAGAGCACATCAGTTCTGAACAAAGAAATAAATAGTATGCGTTTTTTTTGCGGGGGGGGGGGGGGGGGGTTACACAAATTTGTAGAGGTGGCTCGTTCAGCATAAATGAGAGTTTCTTTTTTGGGTATTGGCAATATTAGGGTGAAATCAATTGCACTGCAACCTTGCCTCTCATTCTGATAATAATGTGCATGGTCAGCATTAATTCAAACCCGAATGCAAAAATTCTGAATGTGGTGGTCTAAGTGTTACCACGCTGGAAAAAAATCTCCTTTAAATTCACACTAGGAGAAGTTACCAATGCTGAAACACTTAAGAGACAGAATTGATTAACTGAGCAAGGAGAAGCAGCTTGGAAATGATGTGTTTAAAATTCTTCACCCGTTTGTAAAACTCAGTTTGCTCACGCAGCTGCCATCACTTTTTCTGCATCCCGCTCGCTTTGTCATGTAACATTGCATCGGGGAATTGTATACGAAAGCAGAAAGTCTTGTACAAAAGAAAAAAAATGCAAGCTGTGACATTCCATGTACTCACTGCCCGCACTTCACATTCAGCCCGCTACTGTCTGCTAATTTTTTTTTGCCGGTACAATTTGATCAACTCTTGTTACTTGCTCCCATGGGGTCGTGTACTTGTTCAAGGCATCTACTGCCCAGAGAAAATAAAAAAATAAATAAATAAAGAGGCCGAAAGTTTATAGGAAACTGCATTTAGTTGAAGAGTAGAGATTAGATTGTCGGCAAAGCATCAATAATCTTCGCAGCAGTGGAAGTAAAAAGTGTTTTTGCTTCGTGGGCAGCTTGGGGTGAATGATTCATGGCAGGTTTCAAGGTCAGGATCTTCTGACGGTGAAAATAGAAAAAAGGCGCCATGGAAACTGGGTTTTCAGAACGCCAGCATCGGCCACCAAAGTCCAAGTTTTGTCCTCCCAGCGGGGCAACATCCAGGAATGCATCTCAAGGGCTGGGCTGCACAAAACAGTCGGTGGAGAGCAGTGAATGGAAACTGTGTTTGAAAGGATTTGTGGACAGATTTCCAATTAGCAGAAGAACTTTAGCTTTTGGTTTGTAAGGGAATAATTAGGCAGTCTGAAGCCGCCGAGCAAGGATGAGTGTTTCACTGGTTAAAGAGGCCCTGTCACCTGAACGTCAAGGTGATGTCTTACCTTCAATTACACTTTTAGAAATAAAATCCACACAAAAATGTTACTTTTGTCTTTAGAATTTTGATTAATCTTGTTTGTGTACATTTACCTGCACCCCAGCACACCATTCTTCTGTTGGAACCAGTGGTTCAAACTCCCTTTTGGATGGTGTTGGTCCTTAAACAGGGTTGATGGGAGTGTGGGTTATGTACAGAGTTGTTCAGCGGGCAGGGAACACATGAAGTCTAAATTTGGTAGCTTCAATATATTGTAGAAAAGTACAAATACAACAGGCACAGCGGGGTAACACACCTGACCAGAGTCACTTACAACTGAGACAGAGGTGAACTTGTGAGTTGCAGAATGGAGAATGATGACAGCATCTGCCATGAGGAGCAGAACGCGGCCTGGCCAGTCCACACCCAAACGGTAAGGAAGATGTAGTCCTTGCACTGTCCCTACTCATTCGATAACTTTCCCTGTCTCTAAGTAATGTTCCTGACAGATGGGGATCCTTTGCCTACACTAGCCACTTGGATAAAGCGTGCCAAGTGTGGGAGCCGGAGTATTAAATAGACTCTGCTTGGCCCAAGATGGCCACCAGAGTCACATGGGGTGCCAGCATTCAATTGGATAGCTGCCTCCCTGTGGTCGAGGAAACTATAGTCCCTCTCAACTTCCTTCCTCATCTGCATTGCCGCTGTGTTAGAGTGCCACCTGCAATAGGGAATATAGACTGCCCTTGCCTACAACATTATGTTCCTTCATTTGGGCCTGGCGTTTGGCTATTCATGTCTGATCACTGCATGCTGAAAGGAAGTTGCATGTTACCCCATAACTGGATGTTACGGATGTTACCAGAGGGCTTAGATGGAGCAACAGTGTGTCAGAAGAGTGCTCCAAAGGTGAGTATAAGTGGGTTGAGGGGTTTTAGAAGACTCTGTCACTTTGTCTTGATTGTAATAGGTGGCTAGCTTTAGATGAGCAGTACTATGCAATGCACTGAACACTGACTGACATTTAGTGTGGATCTGCTGTACAGAGGATTCCAGGAGGCTACTGATATAAAGAGATTCAGATACAATAAATTTAATGATTTGTATTGAACCAATAACTGGATTACACATTTTTAGTTTTAGAAAGAATACTGTCTGCCCATTCTAAAATCAGAGACCAATTGTCAGCAACTGGTGTGACCAGAAATGTGTGAACTGCACAGAGAATACCAGACACAACGTAAAGTGAATAAAGTGATTTATTAAAAGAAAGGTAAATGGTGATCAAAACGCACATCCAATATAACAAACCGTGAAATGTAACTAAATAACAAAAAGTAGTGAACTGCCTAAATAGGTAAAGGGGAATGTCCAAACCGTAAACGAAGCCAGGCCAGGGTCATACACGGGAGATCAGCAGAGGGGGCAGGGAGCAGGACAGGACAGGCACAGGGAGCAGATGCTGGAGAACACGGGGGGAAAATCAGGCTGCAGACAGGGGTCCCAGAGGGGATACAGGATACAGGATACAGGATTTCCGGATTGCAGGCTACAGGATTCAGAGGCACATGGAGACAAAACACCAAGGCATCATGCATATGGCAGTCAGGGTTTAAATATCCTTCCTGTAACGAGCATCAGGTGGTGACTCATGGGCCTCTGATTGCTGGGAGACACTCGCTGGTGGATACTGGAATTGCAGCCAAAGAATCCCCAAGCCGCAGCGCCACCCGCTGGAGGGACTATTCCTGACACCAATCCTCTCATGGTTGGGCTGTGATCAACCAAATCCTGACATCCTCACCTCCTGTTGGTCACTAAGTTTGATGGATGGTCTAACAAAGATTCTGGAATAGCAGACTGCTATGCTGGAACTGGAAAAGGTACCTACATTGTCATCTTTCTGCTGGATTACCACATTTCATACCACAGTCCACAGTTATTTTAAAGTGAAACTATAATGGAAGCCAACACATGACAACAGGATTCTCAGAGCATCCTGGGATATCAAAAGTGAGAATACTGAAGTAGCTGCCTGCTTCAAGGCGCCCTTTGTCTAACTGAATCGTTAGAGATGTAGGTCAAGTTATTTTATCTAAATAAATTTGAATAAAAGAAATGTGTGCATATGATATAAGTGTTTCTGTAATCCCCAGGACCCTGCCAGATCTTGGCTGGTATTGTCAGCTTTTTGCTGAGACTACTAGCTTGTTACCAACAACGTGTCACGAAGTGACACTGGACAGAAGATGCATTGCAGGAATAAGCTTGGGTACCCAGCAAGCATCTCCACCCCCTCCCTTCAAATCAGGGTCCTCAGAATTGCAACCCTCGCAGTCTCAAGACTGACTTGCGTCCACTTTATAGCCTGTAGTCTTCCCAAGTTAGTTAATGGTTGACGCAACCCCTCCATCACTAGGAATAACCTTTTCCCTTGTATGCAGTGTTGGTTTTCCCCGGGCAGGCTGCAAGAAACTGGGTCTGTCGCCTCAGTATAAAAGTCCTGTTTGTTGTGGTAATGGTAATCCATGTGCAAGTAGGTTAAAACAGCTAGTTAGATGCTATCCTGAACAAGACAATAGGAGTTAATGCCTTTCCTGGTTTTTATGGGTCCAGCCCACTAATCCTGTGATTATATATATCGAGACAGTGTTCTAGCATGAGAAGAAGGAGGTCGAGGTTGAAGGTGTCTGAGTTTACATGCTTGCTTTCCTGCTCGCAAGTGTAGTGCCAGAGTCTTCTGAGAGAGTCGGCTAAGGATTTGAGTTATCTCCAACAAAATGTCAAATCAGAATCTTGTTTTGTAAATTTCTTTTGGGATGGCCCCATGGCTCTTCCGTACCCTTTCAGCATGCAAAACTAAAAAGTTGACCTCATCGAGAAGAGTAAAATCCCTAGCATTGCTCACTACCTTTCTGCACGTCATAGTTCTCTCCTCTTCTGGGAGTGATATAGGGGTATGTTTTCCTTCCATTGACACCATCAGCACTGTGACATTTTTTCCTCACACTGATGTCAGGGCAGCTTGTCCTTAAACACTGTTAGTCCCATTAACCGCTTGAGAATGACCAGGTCTCCCAAGGACTCCCTTATTAGTACAGAAGCCGCAAGGCACAAGCACAGATCCATGCACACTGACAATTCAGGCTCAGCCTAGGGAATGTCTTACTAAAATGTATTGCTGAAAAACTCGAAACAGCAGAGGGGTTCAGAGGGTGTTCAGGATACTCCGAAACAATATTAAAATCAATGGGATGTACAGGACACCGGGGATGTGTCCTAGAAGGCAGGTACATTCTACCCCATAGTGGAGCCATGGTCCCTTTAAGAAGGACGATTGCAGAGTATCAAACTTAGATCGCTAGGACTTCGGTACCTATGGGGTTAAGACCCGGGGAAGGGAGGTCTGAAAGGCAGCAGAGACTCAGTGCACCTGTGTCAAGGAAGTGAGAGAGAGAGGGAGAGAGAGAGAGGGAGAGTTCACAAGCTGGACAGCAAGCGTGAGCTCTCTGAATCAACTGAGACACAGGCCGCTGAACCCCTCTGTCTGGCCGGCCTGACACCCTGACTCTGGAGGAGCCTAACCGAGCTGTGGGCCCGGAGACTAGTGGTGAGCCTGCTGTTTTAGTTGTCAATACCAGGATGCTGGACTATGTATTTACTTTGGCTGAAGAAAGCTGTCATTTGATTTTGTTTGCTTCAAAATAAATGGACTGTTTGCTTCAATAAACTGGCTGGCAGTCATTACGGAGCTACCCCCAGGTTACAGGGAGGACAAACTTCTAATCAAAAATCTTTATAGTAGCAGGCACACATGAAAGTCCCAAACACAGGTTTTACTCAACAGGACAGGACTCTAGGACAGTGCCCCCCAGAAAAAATCCCTTTAGTGCAGCACACTCTAGTTTTCTCCGGGGAAAGCAGCCCCAGGAGAGCTGAAGCCCTCCTAGCAGAGGAAGAATACTCTGAAAGGCCTCCCCAAAAATGTATCGCCTCCCCAGCCACCTTCTGGACACCTCTTTCTAGGGATTAGCTGTGGCAAGATAAATATTCATCACTGAATATGTGATCTTCCCTGCCTTCTATTCTGGAAGCTTCTCCCAGAAGCAGGTAGGAGAAATCAAACACCCAGCTTAGAAAGCCCTGATCAGACACAAACAAATGTGCATTGCTCCACTGGCTACAGCAAGGCTAAAAACTACATTTAGATTAACAATGTAACTAAGAGGAGGTCACTACATTTGTCACTGCTTTTAAACCTTCAGTGTGCTGTGGTCTGCCACAGTCACTAGCACTATTTCGATGCCTGTCATAACCATTAATGAAACTTTGGCACAATATGCTAGGTGCTCAGCTATTAGCCCTGTCCCTAATCCACCCCAGTCCCATCCCTATTCTCAGGCCAATTGGTTTACAAAGAATCTAGATTTGAGACAAAGATTAAAGAGGCAGGGGTCCTAAATAATTCTGCTATATGGCCCCATGGAAAAAGACAATGTTTAAAGCTGAGCTCAAGGCACGCAGAGAAATACACACATAAAATAGATATAAAAGAGCTTGTAAGAGGGTTGGAAATTGCTAGTTAGGTGCTGTCCTGGATAGGAGGGTAATGAGTTAATGCTTTCACGGTTCTTTGGTCTTTTGGCAGGTTTTTCTTTGGGTCTGACCCACTGATCCTGTGTTATAAAAGAGGAACTGTGACCGGTACAGAGAGGTCTCACTAGCAGGGAGCACCCAGGAGGGGAGTCCAGGGCTTGTGGTGGGCCGAAGAGAGAGGCCGGGTGCCTGTAAGGGAAAGAGATGGAGAACAGCACCCATGAGCAGCAGAATAATGTTGCTCACTACCACCTGGATGTAAAGTCAAAAACGCGGGGTTCACCCCGAAGACGCCAACCGCTGGAGAATGCCTTTGATGGTCTCTGTTTTTACATGGACACTACCTCTACAGGTGTGCCAGGGCAGCACATATCCTGAGTTAGGGTTAGGAATGTAGGAAAGAATTATGTCTCTGAATGTTTGACTTTGTAATAACTTTTGTACTTTTTCAAGTAAAGTTTTGAAACGTTGTTCCCGCCTGGTCTGAAGTCACTAAAAGGGGTGTAATGCAAGTAACTGGCATCATTCCATGGTTCAGGTCACTAAGATATTTGGGGTATGAAGACATCAGTATGGAAATAAGGCACTGTGAAGACACGAGTGGTTATCTAGAGGAGGGGTCTCCAAACTGCAGCCCAAGGGCCAGATGAGGCTCTTTGCTAGCCTTTAGCCAGCCCTTGGGGCACTATTCTTCCAAATGATATGAGTCACTACTCCTCCCACTGACACTGACATTGGGGTACTATTTCTTCGACAGACACCAGTGATGGATCACTACTCCTCGTCCTACTGACCATGACCCCTGAGGCCATGGAAAACAAACATTTTGACCGCACTCCGGAACATGAAAAGATTGTGAAATTTATAGGTGAATCCTCAAAAAAGTATAAAGTGCAGACAAAATGGTAACATCCACAGCCATATAACCCTGAGGCCATGTTTACCCTCGCTGATGCTGGACCCAAGACATTTGCTGCTCTCAATGGCCACAATCTGGCCCCCCTCAAGGACAGAAAATGGCCCTTTGTTTGAAAAGTTTGGAGACCCCTGATCTAGAGTAAGGGAAGTCTAATAACCAAATGCAAGCAAAGAGATGACCGCACTCCGATGAATTGAAAGTAGCAATGAATTTATTTGAAGTTGAATTGAATTCCAAAGAGAAGGCAGACAATATACACAAATCCACAAACAGGCAAGGTTTACGCGTTTCACAGACTACATGTCCGCTTTATAACCCTAAAACAAAAATGAACCACCAGAACATTTATACCCATTACAATAATACACAGTGCAGGTGCAGATAATAGATCATCATCTAATGGTTGCCTGTTTCAAAATCGGCTGAACGACAGTCCACAGTTTTGTACCAAGAACTAGGGGCTGTCAAAAAGCAGACAAGAGTTAAAACCTCACGTGAATAAACTAAAACCATATACACACACCGATCATATAACAATATAATTGGTGTGAGATGAAAAAGCCTATACAAAATTTCACAATCCTAGGTAAAGGACTGTAGAGAGGAAGAAAACTCCAAAACGGGTGCAAAAATAATGCGGGAAAAACATTAATTGATTGGAAACAAACCAAAAGTAGTACACCTATATATATCTTTATATGCCCACACATAAAATATCTGCACCAATATATGGAAAAACCACAAAGGGAGGAGTAAAAAACTTTAAAGTATACATGATTCCATAAATCTAAATCTAATCCAAAGTCTAATAAGCAGCCTGACAGTAGTGTGTACAAACTTCAGATGGAATGGCCTCTAGCAGCAAGGTAGATGTTGTCAGCACTCCTTCCACCAGTGGTCTGTCTCCAAGAGCAGTGGAAGCAGAATTTGTGCAGTCATCCTTGGTTTGATAAAGGGGCGGAGCCCTGAAGAACGTAACCATACCCCCTCCACATCACCACGTCATCCCTGTGGTCTCCCAAACCTTACCAACCTTCTCAGAGAGGACTGACAGATCCGGGACGCCGATGCACTGCAGGGCAGCCCACGCCCCTGCTTCTTGGTCAGCCCACAGCTCGGCATAGTCTCCACCTCACCAGTGCACACCGCCATCACACTCCCTGAGGCAGCTCCATGACCTGAGAGTCCTCAGCAGTCACCCTCCATTATCGGAGCAGCCTGACAGCTCCAACCCCAGCCATCCTCACTCCACGATCAGTCTGACGTTTCATCTGGATCCATGGTTACACTCATCACACAAGTCTTGACCCTCCTCTGCTTCCGATGTCCCAAGCAGCCTAACACTCCATCCACAGCTGCTGACATACACCCACGCAGGCATCCAACCTGCAAGCTGCCGACATCAATCTGAACAGCCGAACCTCCCACCTGCAGGCTCCACACCACCACACCACCACACCACATGCATCTGCATTCCACCCCTACCAGCCGCCCTCCTCAGAGCCTGAGCAAAATGCACTACTCTCCAGATGGTCTATGCCTTCTACACTTCCAAATTTGAGTTTTATCCATAATTTTCCATCATCTATTTTACTGTGGTGTGTTTTTCTCTCTATCCACCATTGCTCCTTTCAACTCCAGAAGGTTGGCGTCCCTTCTTCCTCTACTCACAGATTTTGTGCAACAGAGGTTCCCATCCTGTACAGAAGGTCAAGAAAAGTGCATGCGTGGAGCCCTCAGAAGGTGCACGGCAGGGCCCACTCCGCTACTGTGGAATGGCAGTGAAAAACACTGGACAGGTGGAAGTGGACAAGGCGTGTCGCTCCCATTTTCAGGTTACAGAGAAGGTGTACATTCTCACGGGGACTCGTGAGTGAACTGGAGAACAGTTATGGTGCAAATGTACATGGTGTACGTTTATGTCTAACAGTGGAGGCCTGCCTTAAGGTTGAGTATTCCCCAAGGAATCCTAAGCCTTGTCCCAGGGCATTGATGAAAATGGCACAGAAGCAAAGGTACCCCATGTGTAGTAAAGTGATCCTGTTCAGATGCCTAGTATAGCCCAGAAGAAGCAGCCCTAGGGTAGGCCTCTCATGTGAACTTTGCTTGGCACCCAACTAGGAGGGAAACGAGGAGGACACGATTTCCACCACACAACCCAACCCCCTTCCAACAAGCTATTTTACCGGCCACATTTTTTGTATTTCCATCCCTCCAGTCATGAGTTTACACAGCTCTGCCACACAGCACAACCAGGTATCTGACACCACTTACAGTTAAAGTGGTAGGAAACCCTAACTATAACTATGCTTAAAAATGATTCCTCCCTCCCGCCTCCTACTTATCCTGCCTAACCTGTCTGAAAAAGATCTGTGTACTTACCTATTTTCAAACCCCTCTAGCCCAGTCACGTAACCCTGCTCTCTGTAAGGAAGCACTCATGAACAGCTGTGTTGTTCAGGTCACCCATAGGCTCCCATTGCCCAGCTGTTGGCAGTGCTCCCTCTTCTCCCCTGCAGCAGTCGCTCATTGACACAGGGATGCTAGAACTGCGAGATCACGTGACCGCACCAGATTAAACATAGGTTAAGCAGGATAGGTAGCAGAAGGCGGGGGGGAGTAGTGGCAGACTGACAAAGTCATCCCCCTGATCACACAACTCTCTTCTCCTATCAGTATGTTCTGTATCAAGTAATTTGCACCCTGTATTCCTGAGTTTCTCCCAACCCTGCCCCACCTGCTCTCAGTCGGAGTGCAGCTGTGCAAGGAATTGCAAGAGACTAATACTGTAATACTACTGCATTGCTGCATAAATCTGTTTTAATATCTGCTTGGATTTGAGCTTTAAGGGAAGCGCGCCTTTGATATCGACTCTAATGTAAAAATATTTTCTCGCCTTTACTAGGAAATTCCCGATTTTAAAAAATAAATAAATAAAAGAAGAAAGCAAACTGCTTATTCTGCCGAATTGACTGTCAGCTGGGAAATTAGAAGTTTATCAAGAGTCAGACAAACTTTAAATTCTCACAACCTCCAGTAAATAGTCCCCTGTGGATTGGTGTGTGCAGTACAGCAGACGCTGGGTATGGACTAGAAAACACAATTGGCTGGGATGAGTACACATTAGTCAAGAAAAGGCTATGCTCTAATATTTCTCGCCTGACAATGTGCTACAGAGAAGATCAAACCTAATCCCTCTTGTTTTTAGTTCTTTCCTTTTTTATTCATAGGTACTGTCTAGTTTCATTTACTCTCAGGCTGCTTTATCTATCACATTAAATTTTACATTGTCTGTGGTTGTATAGAACATAGGGCCCATTCACATCTTTTCTTCATAGTAGCATGTGAACCGCCATGGGTCGAAGTGCCATACAACTGAATGCCACCCCCAACACATATTCCCAATGCACAACATTGGACCTGCAGCTTAGTACATCAAAATGTGCAGATTTGGACCATCCGTGCGTTTTGGTGCACTGAAGAAAAGT
Source organism: Glandirana rugosa (assembly GCA_018402905.1). Taxonomy (NCBI): domain Eukaryota; kingdom Metazoa; phylum Chordata; class Amphibia; order Anura; family Ranidae; genus Glandirana; species Glandirana rugosa. The sequence continues at coordinate 678,031 of BLSH010527753.1, forward strand.
ACATAATTTTCAGTACTTTACGGTACTTTTCACATTTTTTTGGGTGAATAAGTAGGGATACTATGTACCCCTGCTCATTCACATGGGGCAGGATCTGGGGGCCTTCCAGATTCTTATAAGTCACCCCTGCACAACCACCAGGCCAGGGTTGTGGAGAAGAAGCCCTTGTCCTCATCAACATAGGGGCAAGGTGCTTTGGGGGGGCCCACCTCCCCCAAAGCACCCCCCCCCCCCCTGCCATGCTTGTCTCTACCGTTCCTGGCCCACCAGGCTGCATGCTCCGATAAGGGTCTGGTATGAATTTTGAGGGGGACCACACACCATTTTTTAAAAAATAATTGGGCATGAGGTTCCCCTCAAAATCCATAACAGGCCAGATGGGCCTGGTATGGATTGGCAAAGACCCCCATGCTGTTGTTTTTTTCTTTTTTTTTTAACCGCTGACAGCAGATGATTCATGGTTGTTAAGGACACCGTGGCCACCTACTCTTTAACAACCAGGCTATTTAGAAAAAGACAAACTAAATACCGAAGATACAAAACAAATTCTGAAACTGAATAGGGTCCATTAAGATATGCATCCAAAATAAATTCTTCAATTAATGAATTATCCGAAAACAAAATGGAAAAAAATGTTTCCGGCGTGCACTTCTGGTAGCCTATGCAATTTGGGAATTTTTTGGAATGTGCTAGTTATTCTTTATTTATTATGTTTTTGTTAAATTTTCAGACACAATTAAATAATTTACCAAGGTAAGGTATTACCAAAACTCACAAATAGGAGGGGAAGTGATAAATGATAGATAAGAAAAGGAGTAGATAGCCCGGTAAAAACAGAAGTTTATGTTTCCAAGAACTATAATTCGGCTAAATAAACACATTAATCAAGACCTTAATGTGTAATATTACCCACACAAAGGTCTACATTTTCTCTGTTATAAGTGCTCAATGTTGGTAACTTATGTTCGATTGACCTCTTCAGGAAGGTTTACCCCCCCTTCATGACCAGGCCATTTTTTGCAATACAGCACTGCATTGCTTTAACTAACAACTGCGCGAACGTGTGACGCAGTATCCAAATAAAATTGATGTCCTTTTTTTCCCGCAAACAAAACTTTCTTTTGGTGGTATTTAATTACCTCTGTGGTTTTTATTTTTTGCGCTATAAACAAAAAAAAATTTTTGAAAAAAAAAACCAATATTTTTTACTTTCTGCTATAAAACACATCCAATAAAAAATGTAAAAAATCTAATTTCTTTATCAATTAAGGCCAACATGTATTCAGCTACATATTTTTGGTAAAAAGAAATCCCAGTGTATATAGATTGGTTTGCGCAAAAAGTTATAGCGTCTACAAACTATGGGATATACTTATGATATTTTTATTTATTTATTTATTTATACTAGTAATGGCAGCAATCAGTGATTTTTAGCGGGACTGCGACATTGCAGCAGACAAATTTGACACTAAGTGACACTTTTTGGGGATCAGTGGCACCAATACAGTGATCGGTGCTTAAAATGCACTGTCACTGTACTACTGACACTGGCAGATAAGGGGTTAATATCAGGGGCGATCAAAGGGATAAATATGCTCCTAGGGGGTGTTTGCTAACTGTGGGGGGAGTGCTTTGACTGTGGGAAAACAGATCCGTGAAACACAATATCATCATCTTCCCCTCTCACAGAACGATCGTGCACTGGACGATCGTGCACTGGATCGTGCATCGTGCACTGGAAAACGATCGGTGGGTCCTGGCAGACTTTGGGTCTGCCGGACCCGCTGATTGGCTCCTGTCGAATTACAGTGGGTCACTGGCAGCGCACGCCCCATACCCAGTGATTTTGCGCAGGAGGGACGCCCTGCTGCAGTATATCTGCATGGGGCGGTACTTAAGGGGTTAAACAGGTATAAGTCGAGTTTCATATAAACTTTGTCATATAAACCCGGTGGGTTAACCAGCTTGTCCACGACAAAGACTGCTTAGTTGACAGAGGGCTTGTGGCCTGGCATGGTTCAGGAAGGGGGGGGGGGGTGCTCGCTGGTCTCCCTCCTTTCCTGGCCTGCATGCTCCAATAAGGGTGTGGTATTGATTTTGAGCATGAAGTTCCCATTAAAATTAATACCAGACCTAAGGGTCTGTTATTGATACTTTATGTGAAGGGGGGGGGGGGGCACACCATTTTTCTTTTTTCATTTTGGCATGGGGTTCCCCTCAAAATCCATACCAGCACTTGTTTTGTTTACATTCTGCTGACAGCACATGAGTCATGGTTGTTAAGGATGCGCCAGCTTCCCACTCCATAACTCCCAGGCTATTCTGAATGAAACAAACTGAATACCGATAAGTAATGAATTCTGGGGGGCGCCATCTGGATATGGACGGCTAAGAACACGTTTTGTGTGAGCTCCTGGCTTCGTCCCCGACTACACTGACATACCGATGGAATTAATCCTTTTATCACCGGCATGCTATCGGCTAGACGCTACAGAACACGATCAGCAACTCGGGTGACTGGCTCCCACACTCCAAAATTCAACAGTTCTTCTCAAGATTGCCACTCACCTCTCCCGGCGACATAGCGACAACTCCATGTGCGTCACCTCAGAGAAGGCTCCCCATGCAGGGCTTCTCCTAGCCCTTCTACAACTTCGGACTGCTTAACCTCGGCAGCCTTCTGACCTGATGTAGCTGACTGCTCATACCGGACTGAGCCAACCCGCATGGATGCAGATATTCGGTCACTGCTGCAGGCCCTTCTAACTAGGCAGGACATTGAGGCTTTATCCTCCATGTGGAAGAGGCACACAGCAGGGTCATTTAAGCGGTCCAGAAAGATGTGGCCTCACTAACAGAGCGTGTGGACGCCGGTGTAGCATCACTATCTACCCTGGAACACAGGGTCCCAGCCCTCTCCCAGACATCCCAGGCAGATACGACCGTGAGCCTGCAACTCCACCTGGAAGATTTAGAGGACCGTAGTCGCCATAACAATTTGCAGCTGCGGGGCCTCCCAGAGGCAATGGGCACTGAAGATCTGGTGGAGTCCATCATTGCCATATTTCCTGAGGTCCTGCACTCTCCTCCCTCGTCCTCCCTGGAGATAGACCAACTTCATAGAGCTCTGGGCCAAAGATCGAATGATCCGGAGAGACCCCAGAATGTGATCTGCCGGCTACACCGTTACTCCCAGAAAGAGCTCATCCTCTGGAAGACATGGAAACATGGAGCAGTAAACTTTGATGCCGTCTCCATCAGGATCCTTCCAGATCTCTCTAGGGCAACACTACAGCACATGGCTCTCCTGCGCCCGATACTGGATCTCGCTGGGTAGCAAGGTTGCATCTACAGATGGGGATACCCGCTGGCGGTTACTTTCACCACAGCTATGTCATCCTTTGCGATTCGCACTCCGACGGGCCCACCAGCCCTGTTCTCCTTTCTGGATGCTGACCCGATCCAGGTCCCGAATTGGCTCCTGATCATTCCGCGCCCCACGGGCCGCTCAAGCTCCTCCACAAACCGGAGCTCCCTGCAAGTCCGACAGCAAGGGCCTGGGAGGAGATTGATGGCCTCTTCACCGGAACGGTCACGTGAGTCATCAAGAATCTGCTGATGTATGGTGTGGACACTGATAGCGAAATTTGACCTACAACCGGAGTCTTACACACCTGGGTTTACAGACTATGTTTTCTTGCTACTGAGTTGAATGTTCCCCCAGTGCACGACAACATCAGATGGATCAGACCTACAGTGGAGGTTGATAATGAGTCCTGATCATTCCTTTATTTTGTATTTTTCCTTGTCTTTGCCCACTTCCAATTCTGGACAACATCAGTGACTCAACAATGAACAGTCTAAGACGCTTGGTTCCCCTAATTTTCTCTCCTGCCACGCAGGACAAGTAACTCACTCAATAACTGGGTATAGGGCTTGGTTTCCAAATGTTTTTTCCTGATTTTTACAGGTACTGTGATGCAACCAAGGCTACAAATGGGAGGGGTTTTGGAAAGAAATCCACTTAATTACCCAAAAATTCACAGAACACCCAATCCCTGATGACCCCGCTTTTTTATTGCACGCCACCAATGTCCCGGGAAAATATACAAAAAGTTGTCATTCCCCACTTCCTAGACGCCGCCAAAGCATGCATTCCTCTTAGGTGGAAATCTGAGCAGCCCCCGACCATTGGTCTCTGGCTCAAAACGGTAGAGGAAATTAACAAAATGGAGGATCTGATCCTCTCGACAAGACACCAACACGAACCCTACTCGTGGACACTATGGAATATGTTCATCTTCTCCGAGGGGGGGAAAGACCCTATTTGACAGTGACACGGTAGAATGAACCAGCACCAAGGTATGGGCGAGAGTACTGTGTAAGCTGGTAATACACATTACGGAATCTACAGACTAGCATGGCGCAAACTGTGGATACGATCGTACCACTTTTTCCCACTTCCATATGGGCTCCACAATCCCACCCCAACCCTACAGTACCAATCCCCCTTCCCCCTTCCTTTCTCCTTACCCCCTTCTAACCTTTCTGTGCTTCTTCCTCTGGCCCCTTTCCCTTTCTGGCAATCTGTCCTGTCAAATTTTCTCTGATTTTAGCAAAAGGTAAAGGGCCTGGGCAAGGTCATTGGACTCAACTTACTTTGAGGCAGCATTATTTTCCCTATTGCATGAAGGCTCTTCAAGCCTCCTCCCTATTAATGTCTCCTTTCCTCTCCAGAGAAGCTGAGGGGATGCCTCGTATTTAGGTCAGGATGTATTTTTATAGGTACTGGTGTTCCCTCGAGTTGTTGTATTTCCTCTTCCCATTGTAATGCCTTTCCCTACTGTTTCTTTCATAGCACATATTGATGTTTACTTAAGGTTTTGTATCTGAAGTCGTGATTCTTGTCCAGTATCTTTCTGAATAAATAAAAGATTTGAAAAAATAAAAAGAAATTAATTCTGAAAACAAATAGGGTCCATTAATGAATGCATCCGAAACAAATACTTCAATTAACAAATGCATCTGAAAATGAAACAGAACACAATTTTCCAGTGTGCACATGTCTATAAAGCACCACAAGAGTGTGAATCTGGCCTTAACCACATTAAGTCCAGAGCAGTTTTTTTTTACTTTTTAATTTTTTTGCACACATGTTAGAATCTGCATTTTTTGCTAGAAAAGTAGGTAGTAGTGGTCCTGTAGAATAAAATGGTGACAGCTGCATTTTCTTTATGTTGCATGTTATTTGTGCAACTATTTATCGAATCTATATTTTCAAGAAAAAAAACACGCTAAAATTAATTTTAGTGTACACAAACACAATATAATACCCTATTTTTGGCATAGTATAAAAGATGAGGTTGCTTTGAGTAAATGGATACAAAACATGTCAAGCCTTAAATTGTGCGTGCTTATTAAATGGCGCAAATCTACAGTACCCGAGATAAACCTTTGAAGATTATCTATTAAGGCCTCATACACACAGACGTTTTTTACCGCTGCATTTTTTAGCGTTTTTTCAGCTCTCCATGTTATTCAATGGCCCCATAAAAACGCAGATGTTTTTGAGTTGTAGATGGCGTCCGCGTTAGTGAGCTGAAAGTAGGACCCGCGGCCAGCGCGTTCTGAAGCTGTAGCGTTATGGCGTTTTTGACGATGAGCCAGCAAAACGTTCACTAATGCTCACTAACGCGCATTAACGCCGTAGCGGCGTTTTCAGGTTAAAAAATAGCAGAGGAATGTTTTTTTCAATAAAACGCCTATTGACGCCGACGCTCACTAACGTGCAAAACGCAGGCAAACTCACGTTTTTGACGCAGATTTTTCGCTAACGTCGGGCTCGACGTTAAGCTTACTTTTTTAATACTCCCACGTGTGTTTGGGGCCTTAGTATTAACAGAGAATGATGGCACTAGAATTATTGCTTCTACTGATCTACTAAGTCACTGACCTGAAACAACATATTGTATACTAAGCAGTAAAACAGGGTAAGGATGAGCGTGTTGGAGCTTGCACATTTAACCACTTCAGCCCCAGAAGGATTTACCCCCTTCCTGACCAGAGCACTTTTTGCAATTCGGCACTGTGTCGTTCTAACTGATAATTGCGCGGTCGTGCGACATTGTACCCAAACAAAATTGATGTCCTTTTTTCCCACAAATAGAACTTTCTTTTGGTGGTATTTGATCACCTCTGTGGTTTTTATTTTTTGTCTTATAAACAAAAAAAGAGCGACAATTTTGAAAAAAAAAACAACAATATTTTTTACTTTTTGCTTTAATACATATCCAAATCTGCTACATATTTTTGGTAAATAAAATCGCAATATGCGTTTATTGATTGGTTTGCACAAAAGTTATTGGGGTTGATTTACTAAAGCTGGAGAGTGCAAAATCTGGTGCAGTTCTACACAGAAACCAATCAGCTTCCAGGTTTCTTTGTCAGAACTTAATTGAACAAGCTGAAGTGAGATGCTGATTGGCTGTTATGCACAGCTGCACCAGATTTTGCACTCTCCAGTTTTAGTAAATCAACCCCATTGTGTCTACAAATTATAAGAATTGATTTGTGGCGTTTTCATTTTTTTTTACTGGTAATGGCGGCGATCTACGATTTTTATCAGATCGGACACTTTTGACACTTTTTTGGGACCATTGACATTTATACAACGATCAGATCTAAAAATAGCCACTGATTACTGTATAAATGTCACTGGCAGGGAAAGGGTTAACCTGCAGGGGGCAATCAAGGGGTTAACTGTGTTCCCTAAGCGTGTTCTAACTGTGTGGAGGCTGGGCTGGCAGGGGCATGACAGATCCAACTGATCCCAGTGACAGGGATCAGTAGATCAGAGTCATGCCGCCTGACAGAGCGGGGAACTGCTGTGTTTACATTGGCGGTTCCCCGTTCTTCCTCTGTAGTAGGCGATTGCAGGTTGCCAACCCGCGGCCACACACAGGGAGCGTGCGGCGGGCATGTGAGCGTGCCGCATGCTAGTTGCGCCAGCGCAAATCGCCATTTATACGCTGCCACTCTGCAGCAGTAAAAGTACGCGAGCCAGTCGGCAAGCGGTTAAAGGGTAACTCCACTTTCATGGGGAAAGAAAAAAGCAAATAAATAAAAAAAATAATATAGCATCTACAATTGTGACACAAGTCGTATTGTAATTGAATGTTATTATAAATTACCTTTCCTTTTCATTCTGCAGCCGCTGCAATTTTCTATAAATTCAATGCAATATGGCTACCTGGAGGTGTTCTGTACACAGAGTGTATACTGACCACTCCCCAGAAACATAATTTCCGGCTTGTGTGATTGGCTCACCGATTTTCCCAGAAGTCTGCACTAAGATACAAGTCAGATTTCAGGCATCCTCTGCAACAAAAATTACATTTTTGGTGAGATACTTCTAATAGGAACACGTCTAAAGGGATGCAGATCCAGCAACTTTTCTCATTATTGCTCTGCAGCTGCCACAGCTGACTGATAATTATGAAACCACTCCCAATAGACCCACTCAGTACAGAGGCACAATGAAACAAACACAGATTTCTTCAGAATAACAAAAGGTAGGAATCTGCAACAAAGGTTGTTATAATCACTGCAATGTGCATATACAGTACCATCCATAGGGGAATGTTTTTTTCTCAACAAAAGTGGAGCTTTGAAGCAGAAATGTACCTAAATATAAAAAGAATTTTACAGCTTTAGTCACATTACTTACTTAAGTATGTCCCATGTTGTGCAGGCACTTGGATCCTGGAGAAATCTTTGCTGCAGTGATGCCTGTCCTCTTCTATTTCATTGCCTGTGACACCATCTGTAAAAGGAGAACATTTCTCAGTAGAGGAGGAGGAAGGAGGGGGCATGCCCCCATTGGAATATCTGTCGCTGTTCTGTCTGAAGACCTAAAGCTGTTAACCATTGCAGTGCTGGAAGTTCAGAGCCAGGAAGAGGACAGGGCATTCCCACAGGATCCAGCTGACTGCACAGTGTGGGACATACTTCATTACAGGTAAGTAATGTGACTGAAGCTGTAGAGATTTTTTTAGCCAAACTTTAGATTTAAAGCTAATTTCAAGGAAAATATAACCCCTCCCCATCCCCACTTACCCCAACACATACAGTATCTCACAAAAGTGAGTACACCCCTCACATTTTTGTAAATATTTTATTCTATCTTTTCATGTGACAACACTGAAGAAATTACACTTTGCTACAATGTAAAGTAGTGAGTGTACAGCTTGTATAACAGTGTACATTTGCTGTCTCCTCAAAATAACTCAACACACAACCATTAATGTCTAAACCGCTGGCAACAAAAGTGAGTACACCCCTGAGTGAAAATGTCCAAATTGGCCCAACGTGTCAATATTTTGTGTGGCCACCATTGTTTTCTAGCACTGCCTTAAACCTTTGGACATGGCGTTCACCAGAGCTTCACAGGTTACCACTGGAGTCCTCTTCCACACCTCCATGACGACATCACGGAGCTGGTGGATGTTACAGACCTTGCGCTCCTCCACCCTCCGTCTCCGGTCTGGAGACATGCTTGGCCAGTCCATCACCTTTACCTTCAGCTCCTTTAGCAAGGTAGTGGTCATCTTGGAGGTATGTTTGGGGTTCTTATGTTGGAATGCTGCCCTGCTGCCCAGTCTCCGAAGGGAGGGGATCATGCTCTGCTTCAGTATGTCACAGTACATGTTGGCATTCATGGTTCCCTCAATGCTTGACTGTAGGCAAGACACACTTGTCTTTGTAATCCTCACCTGGTTGCTACCACACACGCTTGACACCATCTGAACCAAATAAGTTTATCTTGGTCTCATCAGACCACAGGACATGGTTCCAGTAATCCATGTCCTTAGTCTACTTGTCTTTAGCAAACTGTGGGCTTTCTTGTGCATCATCTTTAGAAGAGGCTTCCTTCTGGGACGACAGCCATGCAGACCAATTTGATGCAGTGTGTTGTGTTTAGCACCACAAAAGTCCCCATATACTTTAGACCCTCTGGTCTAGCACCCATTATACAAATCTACTCGGGGAAGAGATGCATATGATATACTTAGCTATCCAGTTGCAATTTCTAATGCCATTTTATTGTTCTTTGGTCTGGATGCATAAGTTCTGGTGACAACAGTAACATTTTGGATTTTACATTACTTTTCGCACTGGTGACAATGGTCATTTAGACAAACATAGAAGCTGAATCTCTCTGGCTTGGACACAAAGAGCAATAAAACCTGACAGGGATTCTAAAGCCTCGTACACACGGGACAACGATCGTACGTACGATCGTCGCAAATCGTATGTTGCATAATGTAAATAGCATACTGACGTGCACCTGATGGTCGTACATACAACTTGCGGCCAGCCGAACGTGATGACGTGAACGAGCGTATAAAGAGGAAGTGCTGGTATCGTAGCGTCACCCTTTGGGCTCCTTCATCTAATTTCATGTTAGTTGAAGTGGACTTGGCGCATGCGTGTTTAGCACAATACAACTTGTTGTACCCAACTGCTCTACACATGATACAACGGTCGTATGCGAGCTTGTTGGTACGACCAAGTTTTGTAGTCTGCTCATACAACTCCCATGTAGGACCGTCGTATGTTCGACTGTTGAAAGCGCGCCCACAAACGATCGATTTCGCATACAACGGTCGTGAGTACGACGTGTTGAATGCGATCGTCGTCCCGTGTGTACGAGGCATTACTCACCCTTCCTCTACCTAAAATGAAAAACAAATTTGGCTAGAATTATACTTTAATCAGTGAACCGATGCATACCCGAGTACTCTTTTATTCATGAGACAAAACGTCCCTCTAAACCATGTTTCTAAATTGTAGGCAGCCCATTAAAAGTTTGTCAGCTGGAACTGGTGTGTTGTAACGCTTTATAACATCAGATCAGCAGCCCAATAAAATCCCACAAGTAAAGTCCTTTGGGTATCCATGGTTGGCTGCTTAGAGCTCAGTTTAGAATTATATTATGGCTATGTGTATCCAAGGATTAGAGCAAGCAAAAGTTTTGTTCTTAAAGGGAAGGCATATTGGAGTTGGCCAAGTTTTACTTTTTAGGTTTATTTGCTGTTAAAACGTAATTGCACTTTCAGTGTAAGTTGGCTAAATGTAATAGATTTCAGGTGCATCAAAACAAAAAGTGTGTAAAGTTGTAGTGTTCCTTTCCTTTAGAAAGAAGCTAGTCTGATTATAAAAACCTATCCCCTGCCATCATGCTACAGAGAAGAAACCTTGCTCTCTAAGTGGAAGCATTGACCCCTTTGCTGGGGTAGGTAGAAGAGGTGTTTGCCTTTGCGCAAGAAGTGCAGGACCTTCCACCTAAAGCCTTGTACACACCCTTAGTTTTTTTTCAGTTCCACCCAGTGGGTTGGAAAAAAAACGGACAGCTCAGGTCGGAGCCGCTGTACTAACAAGCCAATGTTAGTACAGCGATCTACCCTGCTGAGCTATTGTGTTCTGACGGGGGCGTGCCCCCCTGCCAGAACACTCCAGTCAGTGCGCCATTGGCTGAGAGAGGTGATCGGGAGTTGGTAGGCAACTCTTTTTCGGTTATGGGCCTTCGAAAGAAGCCAGCCGAATGGCATACACATGGGCCGAAGGTCGGATAGTTTCTTTTGAAGCAGCCGATGCTGCCTGACATTCGGCCCGTGTGTACTAGGCTTAAGCTGGTGAAGTAGTTCAAAGCTCATGGGAGAGGTGGTTGCGGGGGAGGCACTGTGATCTTTTCACTTTCTCATCTTTGGGTGCTTAAGGACCTTTCTCTGCAGAAGTTCAACACATTCCTCGCTCAGACAAAGCTAGTTCTTTTATACAGCATGGGGCATGTGATTTGCTGAGTTTAGAGCTATAGATCGGGGGGGGGGGGGGAGTGCAGTATTACTGCAGAGAGACCACTGTTTCTATACAGACATAAATAATCCTTTTATACAGGATACTGACTTCTGCATGGTCTTATCATTGTGATATGACCTATGTTATGCTTCTAGTGACCGACAAGAAATTTTCACTGGTTCCTAGCAGACCCGCCACATATCTTGTAGTGCAGCCCTCCTCAACTAGGATTCCTCCATAGGTGGCTAAGGGTTCTTTGAGCAGTGAGCAGGGGCGGATTTATCTTCTGCTTACACTAAACACCAATGGAAGAAGCCATTATATTGACCCCCAGTTCCTTCCATTTCAGACTGAAGGATTTCCGGTGGGAGAATGCCAACAGGACTACCTATTGCTCAAATTTTCAAAATTCACTATGTGTATGACCAGCTTGAATTGGTACTCAACCGCCTTCCCTAGTTGCTTTTTCCCTTTTACCTGAAGTGCTGTGTTCTCTTCAGAACAGATGCTCATCCACAAAGCAAATACAGGTTTGTCCTACTGCAATTCACTGTTTGGGTGTAGTACACTGTTTGGGTGTAGTACACTGTGCTGCTATCTTGGTCCTTCGCATCTGGGTGCTACCAATGACGTTCTGGGCCCAACCTTTGGTCAGCCCCCTGGCCACTTTATATACCCAATCATAAAGCCTCCTGGTAATGTTAAATATCTCAGGAGGTTGCAGGAGCAGGTACATGTCATTCAGACTTAGGTCAGAATGTTGGAGGTGGGGCCAAAGAAAAACAAAAAACTGCCCCCCCCCCACAATTTTGCCTTGGGGGAGGGGGGATGGTTAAGGAGAACTAAGTGGTTGTAAACCCTTACATATACCCAGTGAAGTGATTGGCCTCAGGTGATACACAGAGATGAAACATATCCTCCTACATAAGTTGTACCTGTCTATCTGCAGCCCTCTCTTCTCCACATCCGTTGAAAGTGCTGAATTATAAAGCTTGTCTGAGAGGTAAAAAAAAAGGAATGGAGAGCTGAAGTTGCACTCTGCAGAGCTCAGTGAGTGAAAGGAAACTATAACTATCAAACAACAAGTTAATAGTACGTATCCATCTCAAGGGTGTGCTCCCTATATATTACTCCTATACTAACTGTAAGGCTATCCCAGATTTGTAAGGAGTTAAAGATACCCATCTATCTGAGGGATTTATTCCTTCCATATTACTTCTTAAAGTATATATTTGTGTATTATTGTACAATCTTAAAGTTAATTAATCTTAGACACACTATCAGCATATTTGTGATTAAATTCTGTAAACATATTTTGGGTGTATTGCCAGACTGTCTACGATTATCTTTCTAGTTCTCACGTACAGTATCATCTTTTCTATGATAAAAGTGTTGCCACATATGAGACTGTTCAGCTAAAAGCAAATGTTAAAGTCACAGTAAAGCAGAAGTAAGGCCAATATTATGGTGGTCTTTACAAGACCTTTACATGAGGAGAACTCGGAGATAGAGAGCTGATTGGAGGGAAATGACACCCCCTTCACACAGCACACAAGAAAAGAGCTGAGGCTGTCAATCAGATGGAGGTCCCTCCCCTGTCTCCTTTTTTCTCTTGGTGTCAGGAAAACTTGTCAGAATTGATTCATGTCGATAGCAGAGGAACAAAGCAGCAGACCAACATGACACTTAGTGCTCTTAATTGAGATAAGCACACACTATAGAGGGATTTGCTTTGTTTATATTTCATATCTGAGGTTTACATCCACTTTAAGTTCTGCTTCAAGTTGTCAAAAGCAGCCAGCACCTATGTTACCCAGTTCCCATCTTGATCATGTTGTGAATATTCACCTGAGGTTGAATCCTATCAGGGAAAGCAGTTAAACTGGTTATAAAGGTTCTTTTTTTTTCTAAAATAACAAACTTGTTATACTTATCTGTTCTATGCAATGGAAATGCACAGCGCAGCCCAATCCTCCTATTCTGTGTCCGCCCCCTTCGCAAGCCACTTGAAATGGTGGTGCACCTGCTGGATTGATTCCGCAGCTGAGCTGTATGCATCCACAAAAACACACAATGCTGCTCTGCTCTGTCCCCTGCTGTCTGTTCACAGGATCTGATTGACAGCAGGAAGAACTAATGGCTCCCATTGCTGTGCTTGTGACCAGAGAGAGAAGAGGCAGCCGCTACAGATGGGCACAACGCTGGATCAAGATAGGACTAAGATAAGTATAAAGGAAGCTGAGGGGGCAATACAAGTACTGGAACACTTTTTTACCTAATGCAGGGAATGCATTACTGAAAAGAAATCGCTCCTACATGTAAAAATCATCATTTGTTTGCTATGAAATTACTCAGAACCCCCAAACATTACATATGTTTTTTTTAGCAGAGGTCCTAGGGAATAAATTGGTGGTCATTGCAACTTTTTATGTCACGCAGTATTTGCGCAGCTATTTTTCAAAAGGGTTTTTTTGTTTCATGAATTAAAAAAAAACATTAAAGTCAGCCCAATGTTTGCTGTATAATGTGAAAGATGATGTTATGCCGAGTAAATAGATACCCAACATGTCACACTTTAAAATTGCGCACACTTGTGAAATGGCTCCAAATTTTGGTACTTAAAAATCTCCATAGGCGACGCTTTGACATTTTTTACAGGTCACCTGTTTAGCGTTACAGAGGAGGTCTTGGGCTAGAATTGTTGCTCTCGCTCTAACACATGTGGCAATACCTCACATGTGTGATTTGAACGCTGTTTACATATGCAGGTGTGACTTAATTATGCGTTCGCTTCACGTGGGGACGGGGGTGCTTTAATTTTTTTTTTTTTTATTCTTTATTTCACTTTCATTTTATTATTTTTACACTTTCTCTTGGAATATTTTTTGATTACTTTTATTCCTATTACAAGGAATGCAAACATCCCTTGTAATGGGAATAGTGCGTGACAGGTCCTCTTTATGGCTGGTCCTTGTTATCCTCCCCTCCAGGCTGGAAAGACCGAGATCAGCTAAAAAATGAACTGTCTTTCCATCTGAGTTCCAGGCAATGTTTACATCTCCTAGCCCGGATGTGACATCATAACGTTGTGTCCGGGCCTCCGAGGCTCATAGAGATGGCTGGTGACCATCTCTATGGCTAACTTCCGCCAGCGACTGATTTGTTCTCGAGAAGCACCGGAGGGCAGCGGTGGGGCGTCCCCTCCCGCTGCCGGTAACAACGATCAAGCGCCGTCTAGTCCTTGGGTGCAATGCTCAGCCATAATACCTGGTTCCTGGTTCCAGAGAGGAGAAAGCTATATATTGGTGGAGGCACCTAGGTTGGGGGCCAGGCGGTCCATCACAGAGACAGAGAATTTAGACTTTTCTCTAACTGTATATTCGCTATGCTTTTCCTGTGACTCAAAAGCACTGTGATCACAGCCTATAGTTGTTTCTCTAACTTTATATTCTGTATGCTTGTTCCATCCTGTGACTCAAAAACAAAATAGTCACAGCCTACAGATTTTGTGGTATATGTTCTGTATGAATTTACACCAAAATCAGTTCCAGTTTGCAGCTCAGCTAGTTTCTTCTAGCTCTTGGGTGAAATGCTCAGCTATAATACCTGGTTCCTGATTCCAGAGTGGAGGAAGCTGTTTCTTGGTGGAGGCACCTAGGCTGGGGGCCAGGCAGGTCCATCACAGGGATAAAGAATTTAGACTTTTCTCTAATTTTATATTCTGTATACTTGTTCCATCCTGTGACTCAAAAACACTGTATACAGGCAGTCCCCTAGTTACAAACATCCGACTTACAAACAACCCCTACTTACAAACAGAGGGAGACAACAGGAAGTGAGAGAAAATCTCCCCCTAGGAAGGGAAATTCACTCCTGTAAGAGTTACCATGGGAAAAAGGTGTCGCCCCTGAAGCTTTATCACCAATGCTGGTTTCCACAACTCAAATTTAACAAAAATCCAATTGTCATAGGGACAGAAAGTGAGATGAGATCTTCTAAACAGAAGCAACAGAAACAGCAAAACAAACCTTACAACCTTCCCTACATAAAAAGTATTATTTTGGCTGGAGTTACACTTAAAAATGTACCTGTTCCAACTTACAAACAAATTCAACTTAAGAACAAACAACTGGGCAACTAGATTTGGCAGAAAGAGGCCTCCGTATATTTTATGACATGTACATTTTTACATAGATATCAACCTTAACCAAATAACAGTTAGGGATAGTTTACACTTGCACTTGGGGGGCGGTAAGATCTACGTCTGAGCCGTGTTTTTCCAGCCCTCCAACCACTCCCCCTTCAGGTGTACAGGCAGCAGACAGGTGTGTACACATGCTTTGCTTCGCAGCTGCGGCAGGAATTAAATCCCCTGTTGCACTTAGCGGCACTACCCATTCAAGTGAATGGGGACAACCTGCAGCTGCCCAGCAATGCACATGGTTGTGTGGCATTTAGGGGTTAAAACAGGCAGTGAGCAGATGACATCTCAAGGTGGATTTCCTGATGGTGACAATAATGTACTATACCTGAGTAATATATTTTGAAAAGGCCAAATGTAATCTTGTGTGTGGCAGGGGGACAAAGCCAGGGACAGAGTGCTGTCACACAACAACAGGACGTGCCTCAGGATCACCAGGTGTCATTTTAAAGTGGTTGTCAACCCGTGACAACCACTTTAACCTACAGGTAAGCCTATAATAAGGCTTAACTGTAGGTGCCCTGCATATCTCCTAAACCTGCATGGTTTAGGAGATATACAGTGTACTGTGTGTGCCCACGTCATTGGGCACATGCACAGTGAAGAAACGGCCTCTGTGCCGTTCCTTCACTGTGATTGTGCCGTGACTGGCGGCTCCCGCGCAGTACCGTCACACGTCTCCGGCCAGTCACAGAGCCGGAGATCGCGGTCCCGGAAGGAAGAGGGGCAGAAAATGGATGTGGCCTGGAGTGGGGACATCACTGGCTTCCAATGCAGGTATGTGGCACATAATGGGCTAATATGCAATACATACTAGCTCATTATGCTTTTACATTGCAGGGTAGCCTAGAGGAAGTAAACCTCATCAGGGTTTACTTCCTTTTTAATGCAGAAAATATTGAAAATAATGTTCAAACTTGCATAAACATGTTAAAGCTTATATTAGATTTTAGTGATTGGGTTTACAAATACTTTAATCATAGCTGGCATATTTCCTGGAAAGCACTGTCCGTTCTCAAATTGACATTACCTGTTGACTGAAGACGTGTTCGAAAAAAATAGAATAAAAAAAAAATCACATTTGCGTAAGCTCCATTCCCTCTACCTGGTAACCCCCCACTAACCAGGCTTTGCATTCTCGTCACGCTGGCCCCGCGTCCCCCTCCCTCTCATTCGATTCTCCTTGCCAGTGAGGCCAGCTTGCGAATTGACTCATCAAACTGCTGTTTCTGCCGCTGCAGACGGGAAAAGCGAGAATTGTGCCTGAGACATTTCCCCAGCAGGGAGCTGCTGTGTGTCCGTCTTTGCTGCTCAGCATGCGCTCCCCATGCTGATCTCACACTCTCTGGGGGTAGGAAGCTGCCAGCGTAGGCTCAGCTTGCACATGGTGTGGAACACAAGGTTATGACACTTCTGCAAAACCAAAAGGCCAGAATTCCTCATTATTAATTACATGTACTGTATTATGCCAATGCAGAATAGCTATCTGATCTCTCTGCTGGTACACTGTACCTTGAAAAATACATATTTCGGTGCCATGGGTTCTAACAGGGTTTCTACAACCTTGGCCAACTGTGGATCACAATAGTGAATTTTTTTAAAGCGGAATTTAACTCTACCTAGCCCCCCCCCGCCCCAAAAAAAAATAAAGATCCCTAAGTCTTGCAATACAAATAATACATACTTACTAGACCATTGAGTCTAGCATTGTCTTGTTTATAGCAAAAATTCTCACTTCTCGAGCTTCACCACCTTTATTTGAGATCCAGCACGTGCATGTGAACAAGGTACAGCATGGTGTGGCGGACAGTAAACACACAGAGTCCTAGTTAGGCAAAAGCGATAAATTGTAGAAAGGTCCAACACAACTCAACTAGGCCTGGTGGGTAGGTACACCCATCTGAAGCTGTTTATGAATTGTAACAGCGGTCTGCAGACTGCTAGAGGAGTGGGATGCAGCTTGGCCGGTCCACACCCAAAACGGAAGGCTTCCTGAAGTGAGCTAGACATAGTCCCTGCACTGTCCTTGCCAGACAGAGAACCTGTCCCTACACTACCCACTCACATAAATCACACCAAACCCAGGTGCCAGAGTCTTAAATGGACTATGCCTGACCCAAGATGGTCACTGGAGTCACATGGGGCACCACTGTCCAATCGGACAGCTGTCTCCTGTGACCGCACAACTTCCTTCCCCTTCTGCATTCGGTTGAGCTGCCCCTGCCTACATGAAGACACATCGGGAGTTTTTTTCAAATCTACAGACCTGGCAGAGATGCCCATATCGTGTGTGAGCAGGTACTAGACCAGAGTCCCCACGGCATGTGCGTGCATGCGTGGCATCTTGTAAATGGCTCCTGGGATGATATTCATGCACCACAGGGTCTTTGCCAGAAAACTGGATAGAGAACGCCTTGGAATATTACATCCATTCAGTTTTGCAGCGCTTATTATAATTAACTATGCCTAAATGGGAGATTGGGATTTGGCCTGATAATCTTTCTTTGTTACATAGCCTCCATGGCCTTGGGCTTGCAAGCAGGATTTCCTTCTTGGAGCAACTTGCCCCCAGGCATTTAAACTTACTTGAACCTGCAATCGATGCAGCTCCTGGTCTTAAATGCTTTTCAAAACACTTAAGCCAGCAATACATGGGTCGAAATGCAACTGGTTCAGCAGGGACTAGCCGAATTTCAATCCATATATGGGCAGGCTGATTGTACCCAAATTGATCCATTGATCAACTTGGGTACAAGCAGCCTGTCTGATTGTTTTTTACATGCGATTACTGCCAGTGGCTATAGCCGCTAGCAGTAATCATTGTGTTCTCCTGGCCGGGAAGGCTCCCCTTGTTCCCTGCTGGCAGAACCCAATAGTGTGGCGAAAGGAAAGGAAATCAAATCATCTCTGGGCTGCCTTAGGCTACAATCACACAGCCATATGGGTACAGATAGTTTGTTGTATTCAGAGTTGGCCAAATGCTGCCTCTGGATGCACCAACACTCGTGCTATGGCTGCAGCCAGTTTGTGTGTGTCCAAAAAAACTGCAGAAATGTCAACCATGGACACACACTGGCTGTGTCCAGATTCGGTCAGAGGCTCTATTCACATGCAACTGCTCAGATGAGTGAACAGTGGTGGTGCCAGCCATTGATTTCTACAGGAAACAAATCTGGCAGCCACCGTTGACAACTGCTTCTGTTCACACACAACGTGTGCAGGCAGCTATTAAAACTGGCAGCAAGAATTGACAGATTCTTGCTTGCAGCTGCACTTGGCCACTTTTGTGTGGACATGTAAATATAGCTTAGATCTAGAATGTGAAAAGAGAGAAGAAGGTGGAATACCTAGAGTATATCCGTTTCATGGCTCCTATAGCTTCTCTGAAGCAATGCAACATAGAACAGGTTGTTCTTCTGTGACTCTGTTCCAGCTGACCCTAGTAAAGAACACTTTGAGGAGCACAGCCTTCTTCCACATGCCATCTTCAAGAGGGCCTAGACCTTTAGACCTGGGCTCTAACCCTGTGACCTTTCCCCACACACACAGCCTGCACACTAAGGAACCTCTCCCTGGCAGAACCTCTTTCTCCAAGGGTGAGGGGTAAAGGACCTCTCCGAAAAGATCCCTTCCAGACGAGTGCTCTTCTTCAGAGCTTGGTCCAACTCACTGATGACAATTTCCCTAGGCATTGGCCAGTGAACAAAGATAGACAGTCCCTATATCACACCCCTGTCACAAAACTCTGGGGCCTCCTCAGCAGAGTTTGGCAGATTATGCAGCACAGAAAGTCTCTAGGCACAGTGTTCTGCAAGAGGCTTCGCACATTGGTAAAACATTAACATGGCATGGCTGTTAAGAAACAAATCCCTGCAAATTCTGCATCATAAAGTGAGTAAATATTGGACTTAGTTGCTTCTGTGTCAAGTACGCAATGCTTAGTGAATACTCTTTAGACTTGAAGATTGTGGATCAAGTGCCCCGTTGAAAAGCGTGTAAATGAGGACTGAGCATTCTCAACTTCACAACTTTTTCAAAAATGAGCTCTACTCTGTGAAGACCCCAACAGTACCATCCAAACATCTGAGATGGGAAAGAGGGATATTTTTGTAAAGTTAAGCCACAAGGTATGGCCAGCCAGAACGCCAACCAGAACTGACACTTCATGCACAGTAAAATGCAATAGTTTAATGTAAACCAGCCCTTAAACTGAATGTTTTGTTAGGCTTTTAACCCACAAGTATTGCTGTTTCACCACTGCGTTTTTTTTACACTGGCCTTTCAAAATAAGAAATGCTATCATTTAGAGTTGGGAGGGTGTAATATAAAACTATTGGTATATTTGTATGGAGGTCTATACATCAGATTAAAAAGAAAGAAAAGAAGGACAGAGAGATTTTGTCCTGAAGAGAGACAGTCCATCCAAAGAAGGGACAGTTGGGTGCTATGCTCCAACTACTGTGCCACAGAGTGTATGGCTGCTCACCCCTGATACAGCCATGCAGTCATTACGGTGGCTGAATGTTCAGCTCTCATGACCTTAAAGCAAAACTATATTTTGGCTACAAACACCCTCCCTCAACCTTGGCACCAAAGCTAATTTAAAGCTGGCTGTACCCAATGGAATTATTTTTTTTAGTTTTTGTTTTAAAGCAGAGTTCCGGCCAGATTTTTTTTTTTTTACATCATTCAAGTCCTTTGCCTATATAGACTTACCTTTGAAGGGAAAAAAATTATACTCACCATAAGTCGCTTGTTGCTAGGTGGTCTCTGTAATGTGCCCCTATTAGGTCCTAGGCTATTCTCCTCACTTCCTGCTTCACCTGGCCTCCTGGGAGATGTGACTCATCATTTCCCAGGAGTCAGTGGGCTTCCCTGTACTGTAAAATCGTGTTATCTCCAGACAGGAAATTACGCGATTTAAGGCGGGCCGAGATTGAGGAGTGCATGATGGTTACCCACCATGCACTTCTTTCAAGAGATGCCTGGAGACTATGGATGGGCTTCAGATGCCCTCACCTAAAATGGAAAAGTCCAGCAATGAGAGAAACGAAATTGTGAGCAAAAAATACATCTAATTACTAGGCGGTATTAAAGTAAGGAAACAAAAGATTACATCTATTTAGTATTAAAAGAGTGGATGCCAAAAAAAAAAAAAACATTCTGGGTGGAACTCCGCTTTAAGAACATCCGTTTGGTTTTCTAATGGTTAGTGGGGTCAAATCAAAGGTTGTTTTTTTTTTTTTTACCACTGTCACAAGAAAATTTGAAGTAGCAGGATAGGAAACTTTTCTTAGATGAACACATTTCTAATAGTGTATGTAATGTAAAAAACAAACTAAATTTTGAAGTACTTTCCAACGACATTCCTCAAATAATTGAATGTACTGAGATTTTTTTGTACACATTTTTGCACTTGAAAATGTACTACAGTGTGGTCATCTCACCCAAAGATCCCCCCTTCCTGCCCCAGTGCATAGTTATCACTTCATGTTGGCATCCTGCTTGCTGGACTCCTGAGAAAAACCCTTTGTTAGACTGTTTTAAGGTTAAAAACAGGGATTTTTGTTGCATACATTTGCTAATTCACATGGAACTATGCTGCTGTGTCAAGGCAACTCTGTCCCCTAATCTAAATGTTCTGGGATAGTTGGGATAATTTCCCATGGGACATACAGCAATGCATACTGTATACTGAGAACAGCTATGCCTTGGAGGTAGCCCCAAGGTGTAAAGGTACCAGAGGCACAGATATCACTAAAGTCAGCTGAGAACTCCCAGTGTGCGTCTTTACCAAATCCAACAGAGAAACAATCGCAACTACTCAGAATAATCCATAATTTAGCAAAAGGTAAAGTGCACATGGGTAGGACGATGCACAGAACAATACTAAAAAAATTTCCCAGCAGGCTTCATGAGGAATTTTTGTATTGTTCTGCAGATTGCCTTGCCCATGTGTGCGATTCTTTTTGCTAGATTTTGAATTGATTTGAGTGGCTGCCATTGTTGGCTTACCAGAAATCTCCCCTCCACACAGTAACTCCCCAAAGACTTGAATGACACCGTCACCCTAATGACTGTACTGTAGGATGATATCGCTTTTCAAGGCTATTGCAGTAGTTCGTAGTTCCAATCCTTATTGAGACCAGGGCCTGGTAGACTCTCCCAAAATTTTCCAGGACCTAACAGTAAAAAAAAATATATATATATATATATATGTACAGTATATGTACACTCACACAATAAAAAGGTTGGAATACAATATGTAATGAGATGGGGGCTTTTCAAAGGCAATGTAGTAGACTGGAGTGCACTCCAGAGACTGGGAGGTCCTCTAGGACACTGACACTGTTAGAGGCACTACGAGGGACTGAAGGTTCTGCAGCAAGCTCGGAGGCACTGCAGGGGGCTGGTGGATATGGCGGGAAGTTAATGGGCACTGTGGGGGCTGAGGGCTCTAAGGGGTCCTGGGGACACTGTGGTAGAACCACTAAGGGAGGATGGGTGGCACTATGAGGGCTGAGAGTTACTGTGGAAGGTTAGGGGATCTACAGGTGGCTAGAGGCCCACGCGGAGGGAAGCTACAGCCCAGCAGTGGTCCATTGCCTGGTGGTTGAGAACCATTAATCTATTGAATATATACGTACGGATGAGGGTTGGTTTTGCTATCACCATGGATTAGAGTGAAACCCTTGGGACTTGCAAAGTTTGCGAATTGCAAGCTTTTGACTGAGAAGTTTGCATAACCTTTGCCCCCTGGTCAGCTGAGTAACAAGAGCCAATAATTTGAAAGTATGGATTACCCCATCCCCTTTCTTTGAAAGGGGATGGGGTAGTCCATACAACTATTAGTACCGGTTCACATTAGTGCGATGACAGACATTGCATGTGATTTGCAGAGCGATGTCTGAGCGATGTTATTTCAGCCATACAGATAGTATGGCTAAAATCGCATCACATTCAGACCAAACTCGCACAGTACCCTTTTTTGCGTCAAACCAGAATCGGATCGCATGGGTGTTCATACCTATGCAATCCGATTTATGCCTGAACTGTCAGTTCGCTGTGCGATATGTGAACTGAAATGGGGGTCTCGTTAACATTGTATTGACACTCCCCTTAGTTCGCATATGGCAGTGTGAACAGCCGTGCGAGTCGGGTGCAATGTGGGAACCCCCAGTGGATTTTCAGGGTTGTCGCATTGCACCAGTGTGAACCGGGCCTTAAGTAGCTGTTAGGCCCCTTTCACACTTGTGCGACTTCTCCTGCGACTTGGGACTGCAAAGTTACATGACAAGTCGTACCCCATGATTTTCAATGAGTAACATTCATATCTGTGTGACTTCAAGTCGCAGCGACTTCAAAATAGTCCCTGCACTGCTTTGGTCCGACTTTGATGCAATTTGAGGTCCATAGACCTCAGAATTACACAGGCATTGCTTCAAGTCACATCACAATTGCAGCAAAATCACGGTAAAATTGCGCAGCTTTCAAGTCGCACAAGTGTGAAAGGGGCCTAAGGGAGACGACTATGTGCAGGAAGAGATTTTTTATTGTCTAAATGTTGGCATTGGTACATGCCTCTCATGGCAGTGCCCAGCTTCCCATTTCTTTTGTTTAATAATAGTTCACTTATGAGCTCTACAAATGGTGAGAATTGAATAACAAGATTCGCTACCCAATAGACTTCAATAGGATACGATGCAAAGTTTGGGTTACATGAAAGATTCGGTTTGGTGCAAAAGGAAACCCAGGCAGATGCGCTCTTCCCTATGTATATGTCGGAGATAGAAATCTCTGCTAGGTTATTAGCCCAGTCTTTGTCTGCCTTAAATAAATATGCTTTATCTATACTGTAGCAAGAAGGCTGCTGGAGCTCCGTCTCCCAATTCCACATCGTTATGTCTTTGGTCCCTTACCCCCCCTTGTGTTCTAAACGCCAAAGTTAAGCTGTAAGCTCGACTGAGCAGGGAAACCGACTGGAAAATTCTGTGCACCAGCCCGCATAAAAATTGTATGCTATATGAAAAATTCAGCTTCATTATTACCATGCTCCGGATCATTGACAAGTATATGTATTCTAGCCTCACACACACAGTATACAAAACGCATGTTAAACATTGCTGTAACAATCTACAAACTAGATTACTATTATCGCCCTAATGCATTTATATTACAAGATACTATAGGCTATGGACCTGGAAGTGCCGCCGTTAGCTTTTATTCTGAAAATGCCACTGAATACCCTTTTTATCCTTATCTATTTTTTAGTACAAGCGTTTATATAGTACACACAATTTACACAGTACTTTACATGCTATTTATTTAATCAGTCCCTGCCCTCAAGGAGCTTACAATCTAAGGTCTCTATCTCACATGCATACACATACTAGTGCCAATTTAGATAGGAGCCAATTAGCCTACCAGAATGTCTTTGGAATGTGGGAGGAAACCAGAGGACCCAGAGGAAACCCATATAAGCACATTCTAAAACACTATGTTATAGCCTCACTCTAAATAACATTTTTTAGTTTATTTTGCATGTTGGTTGGTGGGCAGCTCAAGAAAAGTAGCATCTCTTGGTTTCTTGTTAAAGCGGTTGTATACCCATTTTTATAACTTTTACCTACAGGTAAGCCTATAATAAGGCTTACCTGTAGGCAAAATGAATATCTCCTAAACCTGTACAGTTTAGGAGATATTCCCCCTACAAGGAGGCGCTGATGTCAGGGCGCATGCGCCGTGATTTCCTGGTGAAGGCCCGGCCCATAGAGGAAAAAAGAGCTCCCGCGCGCACGCACGGGAGTGACATCTCACGGCTTCGGCCACTCACAGCGCCAGAGCCGCGAACCCGGAAGGAAACCCCTGAGGGAAGATGGAAGCTCCCTCTGTGGGTACCGAGCCACCCGGTCGGATCTTCGGTCTGAGGTAAGTATTTCATAATTAGCTAGTATGCAGTGCATACTAGCTCATTATGCCTTTGCCTTACAGGTTTTTTTTTCTTCCCAGTATGAGTATACAACCGCTTTAAGGTTTACCAGTAAATTAAGGGAAATATCCCAGAGGGCCCTCATTGCTATGTCTAAGCAAAAACAAGTTTTGGATTGTTTTCAAAGCCATTTTTTTTTTTACTTTTTGGAAAACAAATAGGGAATAGTTAAAATCTTTTCAGGTTTTTATTTGCTGTTAGTGCCTTATTGGGAAGCTTCACTTCTGTTTTTTTGAGGAGCGACAGGAAGTGAGGGCAAATCTCTCTAGACAATTGTCACAGAAGCAGGTGTACCCATTGGTAGATTTCTCATCTATTCCTGTTCTGAGGGACAATTGTGACATTTTTGATCACACAGTGAATCTGGAAAATATTCACAGTGCTTCAATTTTTTCCACATTTTGTTATGTTACAGCCTTATTCCAAAATGGATTAAATTCATTATTTTCCTCAAAATTCTACAAACAATTCCCCATAATGACAACGTGAAAGAAGTGATCATTTTCTCCCACTCTCTGCAGGACCTCTAAAGCTCCATCAGGTTGGATGGGGAGCATCGGTGCACAGCCATTTTCAGATCTCTCCAGAGATGTTCAATTGGGTTCAAGTCTGTGCTCTGGCTGGGCCATTTAAGGCCATTTACAGAGTTGTCCCATAGCCACTCCTTTGTGTTCTTGGCTGCGTGCTTAGGGTCATTGTTCTGTTGAGATGAACCTTCGCCCCAGTCTGAGGTCCAGAGCGCCATGGACCAGGTTTTCATAAAGGATGTCTCTGCACATTTCTGCATTCATCTTTCCCTCGATCCTGACTAGTCTCCCAGTTCCTGCTGCTGAAAAACATCCCCACAACATGATGCTGCCACCACCATGCTTCACTGTAGGGATGGTATTGGCCAGGTGATGAACAGTGCCTGGTTTCCTCCAAACATGACGCTTGCCATTCAGGCCAAAGGGTTTAATGTTTGTTTCATCAG
Source organism: Glandirana rugosa (assembly GCA_018402905.1). Classification (NCBI taxonomy): domain Eukaryota; kingdom Metazoa; phylum Chordata; class Amphibia; order Anura; family Ranidae; genus Glandirana; species Glandirana rugosa. The sequence goes on from BLSH010527753.1 coordinate 703,051, forward strand.
ACCCGACAATTTTGTTTCTCATGGTCTAAGTGTCTTTCAGGTGCCTTTTGACAAACTCTGCGGGCTGTTATATGCCTTTTACTGAGGAGTGGCTTCCGTCTGGCCACTCTACCATACAGGCCTGATTGGTGGAGTGCTTCAGAGATGGTTGTTCTTCTGGAAGGTTCTCCTCTCTCCACAGAAAAATGCTGGAGCTCTGTCAGAGTGACCATTGGGTTCTTGGTCACCTTCCTGACTAAAGCTCTTCTCCCCCAATCGCTCAGTTTGGTCGGGCAACCCTCTCTAAAAAGAGTCCTGGTGGTTCCAAACTTCTTCCATTTATGGATGATGGAAGCCACCGTGCTCATTGGCACCTTCAATGCTGAGCAAATGTTTCTGTACCCGTCCCCAGATCTGTGCCTCGATACAATCCTGTCTCTGAGGTCTACAGACAATTCCTTGAACTTCATGGCTTGGTTTGTGCTCTGACATGCACTGTTAACTGTGGGACCTTCTGTGGACAGGTGTGTGCCTTTCCAAATCATGTCCAATCAACTGAGTTTACCACAGGTGGACTTCAATCAAGTCGTAGAAACATCTCAAGGATGATCAGTGGAAACAGGAGGCACCTGAACTCAATTTTGAGTGTCATGGCAAAGGATGTGAATACTTATGCACATACATTTGTGATTTTTTTTTAAAAATATGCAAAGATTTCAAACACGCCTCTTTCACGTTGTCATTATGAGGCATTGTTTGTGGAATTTTGAGGAAAATAATTAGTTTAATCAATCTTAAAAATAAGGCTGTAACATAACAAAATGTGGAAAAAGTGAAGCGCTGTGAATATTTGCACTGTATTCTGTTGCAGTGAGACCAGAAGGAATAGAGAAGTAATCTCCCCAGCAAGACCACAGGAATAAAAAAACAAGAAAATAGTCAATTGAAGTTTAGACTTTTTTTTTTTGTACTGAAAATATGAATTTGATAAACAACAATTAGTGTAATATCGTATGACATAAAACATTGCTACTACAACCATTTTATTTGGGGGTTTTAAGTAATTTAACAAAATATCTAGATTTTGCGATGTGTGGAAAATCACAAAATTTCCCTAGACATATAGAAGTTAAAGAATGCAGGGCTTACATACAAGCGGTGGCTCGAGGTGTGCTTTCTTAAGCGTGTAATGCTACTTCCCAGAGGTGACATGTTGAAAGGGTGATGTCCCAGCTAATATGGAGCTCAGAATTGTGCCAGGCCAGAAAGTTAGAATTGCTTCTGGTGACTTTCCTCAGTAAGTCGAACCAAATCTGGAGGCGTTCATGAGCGTCCCTATACTATCCCTTCTCAGCAGGATCCTGTCCCTAATACCAAGCCTACTTACCCCACAGATGGGTATCTGTCCAAACTTGCAACTTTCCCACATTGTGGACATGGCCACAAGAAAGGGCTATGCAATGCCTTGAAAAAGTATCCATACCCCTTGAAATTTTCCACATTTTGTCATGTTCCAACCAAAAACGTAAATGTATTTTATTGGGATTTTATGTGATAAACCAACAAAGAGTGGCACATAATTGTGAAATGGAAGGAAAATGATAAATGGTTTTCACATTTTTTTACAAATAAATATCTGAAAAGCATGGCGTGCATTTGTATTCAGCCCCCTTTATTCTGATATCCCTAACTAAAATGTAGTGGAACCAATTGCCTCAGAAGTCACCTAATTAGTACATAGAGTCCATCTGTATGTAATTTAATCTCAGTATAAATACAACTGTGCTGTAACGCCCTCAGAGGTTTGTTAGAGAACCTTAGTGAACAAACAGAATCATGAAGGCCAAGAAACACACCAGACAGGTCAGGGATAAAGTTGTGGAGAAGTTTAAAGCAGGGTTAAGTTATAAAAAAAATCCCCAAGCTTTGAACATCTCACGGAGCTCTGTTCAATCCATCATCCTAAAATGGAAAGAGTATGGCACAACTGCAAACCTACCAAGATATGGTCGTCCACCTAAACTGACCGGCCAGGCAAGGAGAGCATTAATCAGAGAAGCAGCCAAGAGTCCCATGGTAACTCTGGAGGAGCTGCAGAGATCCACAGCTCAGGTGGGAAAATCTGTCCACAGGACATCTATTAGGGCCGGTTCACATTGTAGCGAGGCGGAGCGGCACGATGCGGCGCTCCAGGCGATCTCAAAGCGGCTTGCTAGGAGACTTCTATCATAGAAGTCAATGCAAGCCGCCTGAGATCGCCCTAAAAATAGTGCAGGGACCATTTTTCTAATGCGGAGCGAAGCGATTCGCTCCTATTAGAACGGTCCCATTTGCACAGCATTGAGGCGAATTGTCAGGCGACTCAAGTCGCCTGACAATTCGCCTAGATGTGAACGGGGCGCAAAGTCGCGCCGCTCCGCCCCGCTGCAGTGTGAACCGGCCCTAAGTGAAATAAATCTGGCCTTTATGGTGGAGTAGCAAGAAGAAAGCCATATGAAGTTCAGTTTGCAGTTTGCAAGAAGCCACGTGGGGGACACAGCAAATACAGAAAACACAGCATGTGGAAGAAGGTGCTCTGGTCAGATGAGACCAAAATTGAACTTTTTGGCCTAAAAGCAAAATGCTATGTGTCAGAAAACTAACACTGCACATCACCCTGAACACACCATCCCCACCGTCAAACATGGCGGTGGCAGCATCATGTTGTGGGGATGCTTTTCTTCAGCAGGCACAGGGAATCTGGTCAGAGTTGATGGGAAGATGGATGGAGCCAAATACAAGGCAATCTTAGAAGAAAACCTGTTAAAGTTTGCAAAAGACTTGATACTGGGGCAGAGGTTCACCTTCCAGCAGGACAACAACCTAAACATACAGTCAAAGCTACAATGGAATGGTTTAGATCAAAGCATATTCATGTGTTAGAATGACCCAGTCAAAGTCCAGACCTAAATCCAATTGAAAATCTGTTGCAAGAGTTGAAAATTGCTGTTCACAGACGTTCTCCCTCCAATCTGATCTGATCTGATGAGCTTGAGCTATTTTGCAAAGAAGAATGGGCAAAAATGTCACTCTTTAGATGTGTAAAGCTGGTAGAGACATCCCCAAAAAGACTTGCAGCTGTAATTGCAGGGAAAGGTGGTGCTACAAAGTATTGACTCAGGGGGGCTGAATACAAATGCATCCCACACTTTTCAGATATTTATTTGTAAAACATTTTGAAAACTATTTATCATTTTCCTTCCACTTCACAATTATGTGCAACTCTGTGTTGGTCTATCGCATAAAATCCCAATAAAATACATTTACGTTTTTGGTTGTAACATGACAAGATGTGGAAAATTTCAAGGGGTATGAATACTTTTTCAAGGCACCATATATACCCTTCTGCATCAAGGATGGCCCTAAATCTCGGGAGAACTCTACGTCCAGTGGGAGATAGGCTCTCTCAAGATTGTGCCTGGGACCCATGGCAGAGGACATATTGGTCCTATACAGGGCTTCCCTGGTGCCAATAGTCACTTGACTGCTTTCTTTACTACTGTAACACACCTATGAATTGATTTAGTGATCTTGTGATTGCTGCATCACTCCCTAACCCTGTTAGTCTGCCAAGGAGGCCTCAATGCTCCTTAGATTACCAGCGGCTGGCTAACACCTGCCTATACGCTCAGTTAGGAGGAGCAACGCCATCATCCAACACAAACTCAAAGTAAGAGTTTATGTATTTGTTAAATTATGTCATTTCTTCCTCTACCCCACTGATTTAACCGTTCATGCAATTAATATGTTAATGCTAGCCCTGAAAAAGAGGAAGCAGATCCCTGAAGCGTGTTGTTTTCCTTTATATCTTCAGAAAACGTATTCCATTATTTTTAAAGATCAGTGCTTAGTTTGTGTGTCCTTCCTAATAGAATGGAGAAATTCTTCATTCCTTTCAAAACTAAAAAAAAAGTTTTGGCTTTAGATACATTTTTAAAGCCTGTGCATCAGAAAATGAAAGTTTTGGCACTGCAGTGTTTGAAAACAACATGGCATAAGCTGCAATTCCCATTTAAATACATTACTCGGTCTGAAGCAGTGTGATACTTAACCGGCAGATCTGAAACTCCTGGGCATCTGAAGTGGAGTCTTGTTAGCAGATTGACAGAGGGATGTCTAATTGGTGCGATCTCACGTATTTGGCCAGAAAGCAGCATTCTGCAAATAATTCAACATTCTAATTGGTTTCCCTAAAGAAATCTAATTGTGCTAATAGCAAAGGCTTGCCTGGTCTCATTTCTCTGGAAATTAATTACAAGGCTATATTTCTCAGGGACAAGCGAGCAAAACATGTCAGGGTTTTTTCTTTTTAACCCACAAATAGGCGACCTTTGCTACGCAAGCTGTTTATGAACGAAAGGCCCTCATTATTCTCTATTCAGTGGTCGGCTTGCAGTGGAAAGATTGAAGAAGCTTTTCTCTGCAGCAGCCAATCAGATGACAGCTTTAATTTTAAGTGCAGGTGATAAAAGAAGTGCTACTATCTATTTGCTGTGGGCGAAAGGACCCCTTCACTTCGCTATTTGGTAATCTGGAGGCACTTGGGGAAACTATTTAGGACCTGATCCAATGTCCACCCAAGCAGGAAATGGATTTAAAGTGTATGTCCATCTTAACGTTTTATTATAGTTTTGTAAAGTATAAGGTGTGGAATGAATAGAATTACTGTCAAGCTTTACAGATATTCAGGACTCCACTAGAGAGAATTTCCATCACTAAGGCTCTTTTAGATTTGGAAACCATCATTGCCAACCCCTTGAACAGTAGTCGCTTTTAAGAGGCATTTTACAGGCAGTATGTTGCCTCCTCAATGCCTCTGTTAATCATTGAAAGCTCACTGCACAGTGCCACATCCAAGTGGTTGCAGCAGGGTTCCATTCACTTAAACAAACCACGTAGAATATTCCCATTGCATACGTTCCTGGAAATAGCAAGGAGTAGGTGGGTGTTCTTGCAACGGCCAGCTTAAGACCAGTAACATCATAAATCAAAGCATATAGCACCATTGTCAGGGCTGGCTCCTGCTACTTAACAAGCAGCTCTCTTCTTTCAGTGCTCAGAAGCTACTCAGCTGTTGGTTAATTACCAGCCACTACTCATTAGTCCAGCCTACAGTCAGCCCCTTTTTGCTATTTTAACAGCTTAGTTAATTTTCTCCTTGACCTTGCATGATGGTCTATGTTATCTAAATGCAATCCTTCCTGTGTTTCTGTGTATGCCTTGGCCTGGCTGACTTCCCTTAGATTCCTGTTACAGATTTTTGACTCCTCACTACGCTGACTTCTGGTTTCCTGACCCTGGCTCATCTGATTACCTGCTCTGGCATCCAAACCCTGGCTTTTGTTTTTGACTATGTTCCTGAACTGCGATATTTTTGCCATTTCATTAAAGGTGTAATTTTAACTGCACTTTCTGTCTCCATCTGGTTTATGGTTCCTGACAGCCATGGGTCTTCAAGACAACTTCCAAAATGTTACTAAAGTGATCACATTATCCTTAATAAGAACAAAATTTATTAAGAAATCATCATCAATTATACTCACAAACGAGATAAAATCACAGGCATGTAAACAGGTATACGGATCCACAGGGAGTGGTGTTCCAGGAACGAGTCTGGAACACCACTCCCTGTGGATCCGTTTACCTGTTTACATGCCTGCGATTTTATCTTGTTTGTGAGTATAATTGATGATGATTTCTTAATAAATGTTGTTCTTATTAAGGATAATGCGCTAGGCCAGTGCGCCTTTGTGTGCTTCTATGTTTCTACAGTGTTTGGGACTCCCCAGTCAGGCTAGAGGCAGCACAGCGGCACATTACCCAAAGTTTGGCACAAGCAAATACTACATGCACTGTGACACCTATCCCTCCTTTGAGTGCAGGAACGTGTTTTGAGCTTATATGTTAAAGTGATCACATCACAGCCGTAAAAACCAGTAGTGTGAGCTCAAAACAGTGTAACCCTGTGCAGGTATAACATGGAAAACCACAATGGGTGGAGCTCAACGTGCACTATATATGTCCTGTTTTTTTATTTTGAACTTGTGCTGTGAACAAGGCTTATCAGCCATAACGCAAGATGCCGTTTCTATGTTTTACTCTTTCTCATGCACTAATAAAATGGATTAAGGATTATTGGAGTTGCTGGCTCTATCTTCTGAAATTGTGGTTACATTACAACAATACCTTTACTAAAGAAGAGAGTCTTAAAGAAGTCCAAAAACCAGTGGCAAGAGTCACTCTGCAAGCATCTGTGACCTTCTGTACCAGACAGAGGTGGAAATGACTAGGAAGACCGTTGACTTCTGTTCCCAGCTCCACCACTCAGAGGACTATCAAGCACAACTACTTCAATTATCATCTCTTATTTTAAAGCAGTATACAAATACCACCTCTAATATTTGCCATTGACCGTGAGAACCTTGGGGGCCAATGCAGGCACTCCAAAAGGACTGATAAATGGAAGCGGGTGGAGCTTAGATTTAAAAAAGGACATGGCTTATCTCCAGGTTGATTAGTGGTTAATGTCTGTGTATGGCTTCGAGGAGATCCTTGGGCTCATAGAGATTGACTGAAAGGTGATCAAAAATACCTACAAGTATTACAAAGTGTCTGAATATTGGCAATATTGTTAGTATGGAGGCAGAGACTTTCCTGACAAGTTCACTTTAAGTCTTCCTTGCTGTCTTCACTTATATTACTGGCAGTCAAGACAGAAGCATTTCTAGAGGTGACAATCATTTTATGTAAGTGTTAGTGGAACTGGTTTCTACATGTACTGCACGTTTTCACAACTCCTCACTTCAGCTGCTTATGTGTTACATATTTCAGTTTCAAGAAACAGCAATGGTTGTATTAGCAGAGGAAGTCAGCATGTGTCACTAGGCAGAGATTGAGAGAAAGATAGATACAGTCAGGTCCATAAATATTGGGACATCGACACAATTCTAATCTTTTTGGCTCTATACACCACCACAATGGATTTGAAATGAAACGAAAAAGATGTGCTTTAACTGCAGACTTTCAGCTTTAATTTGAGGGTATTTACATCCAAATCAGGTGAATGGAGTAGGAATTACAACAGTTTGTATATGTGCCTCCCACTTTTTAAGGGACCAAAAGTAATGGGACAGATTAACAATCATAAATCAAACTTTCACGTTTTAATACTTGGTTGCAAATCCTTTGCAGTCAATTACAGCCTGAAGTCTGGAACACCTCTACTGCAACTGTCTTCAGTTCCTGCTTGTTCTTGGGGCATTTTCCCTTCAGTTTTGTCTTCAGCAAGTGAAATGCATGCTCAATCGGATTCAGGTCAGGTGATTGACTTGGCCATTGCATAACATTCCACTTCTTTCCCTTAAAAAACTCTTTGGTTGCTTTCGCAGTATGCTTCAGGTCATTGTCCATCTGCACTGTGAAGCGCCGTCCAATGAGTTCTGAAGCATTTGGCTGAATATGAGCAGATAATATTGCCCAAAACACTTCATAATTCATCCTACTGTTTTTGTCAGCAGTCACATCATCAATAAATACAAGAGAACCAGTTCCATTGGCAGCCATACATGCCCACGCCATGACACTACCACCACCATGCTTCACTGATGAGGTGGTATGCTTTGGATCATGAGCAGTTCCTTTCCTTCCCCATACTCTTCTCTTCCCATCACTCTGGTACAAGTTGATCTTGGTCTCATCTGTCCATAGGATGTTGTTCCAGAACTGTGAAGGCTTTTTTAGATGTTGTTTTGCAAACTTTAATCTGGCCTTCCTGTTTTTGAGGCTCACCAATGGTTTACATCACAGGTGTCAAACACAAGGCCCGCGGGCCGAATCCGGCCCTCCAGGCCATTTCATGTGGCCCTCGCACCTCTCCTGCAGCTGCAGGGGAGCTCCCGCCCACCTCTGGTCCTCCTCCAGACCCTGTACTTTCTGCTTTCCAGCTTCTTCCAGCATAAGGTAAGGGGGTGCACTTTGATGTAAGGGAGGGTGGAGGATTCAACTTCTGATGGTGGGGGTGACTCTTGACATCTAATGTAAGGGAAGGGGATGCTGTGGACATATAGTCTTAAACATACAACCGGCCCTTTTATGGGCAATCATAATGCTGATGTGGCCCACAATGAAATTGAGTTTGACACCACTGGTTTACATCTTGTGGTGAACCCTCTGTATTCACTCTGGTGAAGTCTTCTCTTGATTGTTGACTTTGACACACATACACCTACCTCCTGGAGAGTGTTCTTGATCTGTTTTCTTCACCAGGGAAAGAATTCTTCGGTCATCCACCACAGTTGTTTTCCGTGGTCTTCCAGGTCTTTTGGTGTTGCTGAGCTCACTGGTGCGTTCTTTCTTTTTAAGGAAAACCTAATGTTTTTGCCATCTCTCTGATGGGTTTGTTTTGTTTTTTTTCAGCCTAATGATGGCTTGCTTCACTGATAGTGACAGCTCTATGGATCTCATATTGAGAGTTGACAGCAACAGATTTCAAATGCAAATAGCACTGTGAAATGAACTCTGGACCTTTTATCTGCTCCTTGTAAATGGGATAGTGAGGGAATAACACACACCTGGCCATGGAACAGCTGAGTAGCCAATTGTCCCATTACTTTTGGTCCCTTAAAAAGTGGGAGGCACATATACAAACTGTTGTAATTCCTACACTTTTCACCTGATTTGGATGTAAATACCCTCAAATTAAAGCTGAAAATCTGCAGTTAAAGCACATCTTGTTTGTTTCATTTCAAATCCATTGTGGTGGTGTATAGAGCCAAAAAGATTATAATTGTGTCGACGTCCCAATATTTATGGACCTGACTGTAGATAGATAGATAGATGGACAGATTTATATATATAGATAGATAAGACTTGAAAACTGCTGTTCACAGATGCCCTCAATCCAATCTGACAGAGCTTGAGTTATTATGCAAAGAAGAATGGGCAAAAAATGTCACTCTCTAGATGTGCAAAGCTGATGGAGACATCCCCAAAAAGACTTGCAGCTGTAATTGCAGAAAAATATATAAAGTATTGACTCAGGGGGCCTGAATACAAATGCATCCCACACTTTTCAGATATTTATTTGTAAAAAAAAAATGAAAACCATTTATCAAACCGATTAACCAATTTACAATTATGTGCCACTTTGTGTTGGTCTATCACATACAATCCCAATAAATTTCTGTTTTTATCGGCCTATAACACATACAGACGTATAACACACACCTAAGAGAGAAGTTTCAGGAAAAAAAACTTACATTTTAAATAAAGATTTTAAAGTAAAATAAGCGTCAGTGCCCATCAATGCAGCCTTATTAGTTCCCATCTGCAGCCTCACCATTGCCCATCAATGCAGCCTGATCAGTGCCCATTAATGCAGCCTGATCAGTGCCCATCTGCAGCCTCACCATTGCCCATCAATGCAGGCTGATCAGTGCCCATCTGTAGCCTAACCATTGCCCATCAATGCAGCCTGATTAATGTCCATCTGCAGCCTCCCCATTGCCCATCAATGCAGCCTGATCAGTGCCCATCTGCTGCCTCACCATTGCCCATCAATGCAGGCTGATCAGTGCCCATCTGCAGCCTAACCATTACCCATCAATGCAGCCTGATTAGTGCCCATCTGCAGCCTCACCATTGCCCATCAATACAGTCTGATCAGTACTCATTGGCAGCCTCACCATTGCAGCTTGATCAGTGCCCATTTGCAGTCTCACCAGTGTACAGAGTTTAGATTACACAGAGCGTGAATTTCCCATTTACTCAGCGGCCTCTGTAATACAAAGTCCCGCCTCCTGAACCGGCTCCTATGATAGACAGAACACCGGTCCAATACCGGGACATGTGACGTCTATCATATGTGCCGGTCCAGGAGGCAGGACATTGTATTACAGAGGCCGCCGAGTAAATGGGAAATCCATGCTCTGTGTAATTTGGCGGCGCTCGCCCCCTCCGAGGCAGCTTGAATTAAAATATTGGAGTATAACACGCACACATTTGCACTCGATTTTCAAGGGGAAAAAGTGCTTGTTATACGCCGATAAATATGGTACATTTACATTTTTGGTTGTAACATGACAAAATTTGGAAAATTTCAAGTGGTATGAATACTTTTTCAAGGCACTGTACCTTTAGGAAGTTATGGGGTAACCTCCATGTAGGCTGGTTCTAAACATAATTATTGCTACATACAGTATGGCTACAGGCA
>BLSH010527753.1:713288-728666 GCA_018402905.1 Glandirana rugosa
GAGGTGGGCGAAGGTAAATAGTCAGGAAAACCTCACGGACGTAACCGGGGGTTCCAAGAGTGCCAGTTACCATTTATAATCTCCACCATAAACATATTACGAAATTTTATTGTCTACTATTAACTTCATCAACACGAACTATCACAACTCGTTTGGGCCTGACATTGCAAGCCCAGGCATGGCTTGAAAGCCCACAGGCACCGTGCCTGGGCCTGGGCCTGTAAAGTTTTTAGCAAGCCCAAGCCAGGCCCCAAGACGATAAAATGAGGTGCACAACTCTTCGACGTCCCGTCGGTTAGTTGTTCACAAAGTGACCAAACGGGAATCTGGACCGAACCCGAACGATTTTTGAAATGTCCGGGTCCGGGTCCGTGCCACGGACACCCGAAAGTTCGGTACGGACCCGAACGTTACAGTCCGGGTTTGCTCAACACTATCAAGCACAACTACTTCAATTATCATCTGTTATTTTAAAGCATTATACAAATACCACCTCTAATATTTACCATTGACCGTGAGAACCTTGGGGGCCAATGCAGGCACTCCAAAAGGACTGATAAATGGAAGCGGGTGGAGCTTAGATTTAAAAGAGGACATGGCTTATCTCCAGGTTGATTAGTGGTTAATGTCTGTGTATGGCTTCGAGGAGATCCTTGGGCTCATAGAGATTGACTGAAAGGTTATCAAAAATACCTACAAGTATTACAAAGTGTCTGAATATTGGCAATATTGTTAGTATGGAGGCAGAGACTTTCCTGACAAGTTCACTTTAAGTCTTCCTTGCTGTCTTCACTTATATTACTGGCAGTCAAGACAGAAGCATTTCTAGAGGTGACAATCATTTTATGTAAGTGTTAGTGGAACTGGTTTCTACATGTACTGCACGTTTTCACAACTCCTCACTTCAGCTGCTTATGTGTTACATATTTCAGTTTCAAGAAACAGCAATGGTTGTATTAGCAGAGGAAGTCAGCATGTGTCACTAGGCAGAGATTGAGAGAAAGATAGATACAGTCAGGTCCATAAATTTTGGGACATCTACACAATTCTAATCTTTATGGCTCTATACACCACCACAATGGATTTTAAATGAAACGCACAAGATGTGCTTTAACTGCAGACTTTCAGCTTTAATTTGAGGGTATTTACATCCAAATCAGGTTAACGGTGTAGGAATTACAACAGTTTGTATATGTGCCTCCCACTTTTTAAGACCAAAAGTAATGGGACAGATTAACAATCATAAATCAAACTTTCACTTTTTAATACTTGGTTGCAAATCCTTTGCAGTCAATTACAGCCTGAAGTCTGGAACGTATAGACATCACCAGACTCTGGGTTTCATCCCTGGTGATGCTCTGCCAGGCCTCTACTGCAACTGTCTTCAGTTCCTGCTTGTTCTTGGGGCATTTTCCCTCCAGTTTTGTCTTTAGCGAGTGAAATGCATGCTCAATCGGATTCAGGTCAGGTGATTGACTTGGCCATTGCATAACATTCCACTTCTTTCCCTTAAAAAACTGGTTGCTTTCGCAATTCATTGGTCATTGTCCATCTGCACTGTGAAGCGCCGTCCAATGAGTTCTGAAGCATTTGGCTGAATATGAGCAGATAATATTGCCCGAAACACTTCAGAATTCATCCTACTGTTTTTGTCAGCAGTCACATCATCAATAAATACAAGAGAACCAGTTCCATTGGCAGCCATACATGCCCACGCCATGACACTACCACCACAATGCTTCACTGATCAGGTGGTATGCTTTGGATTATGAGCAGTTCCTTTCCTTCTCCATACTCTTCTCTTCCTATCACTCTGGTACAAGTTGATCTTGGTCTCATCTGTCCATAGGATATTGTTCCAGAACTGTGAAGGCTTTTTTAGATGTTGTTTGGCAAACTTTCATCTGGCCTTCCTGTTTTTGAGGCTCACCAATGGTTTACATCTTGTGGTGAACCCTCTGTATTCACTCTGGTGAAGTATTCTCTTGATTGTTGACTTTGACACACATACACCTACCTCCTGGAGAGTGTTCTTGATCTGGCCAACTGTTGTGAAGGGTGTTTTCTTCACCAGGGAAAGAATTCTTTGGTCATCCACCACAGTTGTTTTCCGTGGTCTTCCGGGTCTTTTGGTGTTGCTGAGCTCACTGGTGCGTTCTTTCTTTTTAAGGATGTTCCAAACAGTTGATTTGGCCACACCTAATATTTTTGCTATCTCTCTGATGGGTTTGTTTTGTTTTTTTCAGCCTAATGATGGCTTGCTTCACTGATAGTGACAGCTCTATGGATCTCATATTGAGAGTTGACAGCAACAGATTTCAAATGCAAATAGCACTGTGAAATTAACTCTGGACCTTTTATCTGCTCCTTGTAAATGGGATAATGAGGGAATAACACACACCTGGCCATGGAACAGCTGAGTAGCCAATTGTCCCATTACTTTTGGTCCCTTAAAAAGTGGGAGGCACATATACAAACTGTTGTAATTCCTACACTTTTCACCTGATTTGGATGTAAATACCCTCAAATTAAAGCTGTAAATCTGCAGTTAAAGCACATCTTGTTTGTTTCATTTCAAATCCATTGTGGTGGTGTATAGAGCCAAAAAGATAGATAGATAGATAGATAGATAGATAGATAGATAGATAGATAGATAGATAGATAGATAGATAGATAGATAGATAGATAAGACTTGAAAACTGCTGTTCACAGATGCCCTCAATCCAATCTGACAGAGCTTGAGTTATTTTGCAAAGAAGAATGGGCAAAAAATGTCACTCTCTAGATTTGCAAAGCTGGTGGAGACTTCCCCAAAAAGACTTGCAGCTGTAATTGCAGAAAAATCTATAAAGTATTGACTCAGGGGGCCTGAATACAAATGCATCCCACGCTTTTCAGATATTTATTTGTAAAAAAAAATTGAAAACCATTTATCAAACCGATTAACCAATTTACAATTATGTGCCACTTTGTGTTGGTCTATCACATACAATCCCAATAAATTGCCATTTTTATCGGCTTATAACACATACAGACGTATAACACACACCTAAGAGAGAAGTTTCAGGAAAAAAAAATTACATTTTAAATAAAGATTTTAAAGTAAAATAAGCGTCAGTGCCCATCAATGCAGCCTTATCAGTTCCCATCTGAAGCCTCACCATTGCCCATCAATGCAGCCTGATCAGTGCCCATCTGCAGCCTCACCATTGCCCATCAATGCAGGCTGATCAGTGCCCATCTGCAGCCTAACCATTGCCCATCAATGCAGCCTGATTAATGTCCATCTGCAGCCTCCCCATTGCCCATCAATGCAGCCTGATCAGTGCCCATCTGCTGCCTCACCATTGCCCATCAATGCAGGCTGATCAGTACTCATTGGCAGCCTCACCATTGCAGCTTGATCAGTGCCCATTTGCAGTCTCACCAGTGTACAGAGTTTAGATTACACAGAGCGTGGATTTCCCATTTACTCAGCGGCCTCTGTAATAAAAAGTCCCACCTCCTGGACCGGCTCCTATGATAGACAGAACACCGGTCCAATACCGGGACATGTGACGTCTATCATATGTGCCGGTCCAGGAGGCAGGACATTGTATTACAGAGGCCGCCGAGTAAACGGGAAATCCACGCTCTGTGTAATTTGGCGGCGCTCGCCCCCTCCGAGGCAGCCTGAATTAAAATATTGGAGTATAACACGCACACATGATTTGCACTCGATTTTCAAGGGGAAAAAGTGCTTGTTATACGCCGATAAATATGGTACATTTACATTTTTGGTTGTAACATGACAAAATTTGGAAAATTTCAAGGGGTATGAATACTTTTTCAAGGCACTGTACCTTTAGGAAGTTATGGGGTAACCTCCATGTAGGCTGGTTCTAAACATAATTATTGCTACATACAGTATGGCTACAGGCATACGGGCCCCAGTGCAAAGCTTACATTGGGCAATGCCATCACCCACCCTTGCTGCCCCCAATTGATTGTTGAATTGAAATAAAATATAAAGTATGGAATATACAGTATCTCATGAAAGTGAGTACACCCCTCACATTTTTGTAAATATTTTATTCTATCTTTTCATGTGACAACACTGAAGAAATGAAACTTTGCTACAATGTAAAGTAGTGAGTGTACAGCTTGTATAACAGTGTAAATTTGCTGTCCCCTCAAAATAACTCAACACACAGCTATTAATGTCTAAACCACTGGCAACAAAAGTGAGTACACCCCTAAGTGAAAATGTCCAAATTGGGCCCAATTAGCCATTTTCCCTCCCCGGTGTCATGTGACTTGTTAGTGTTATAAGGTCTCAGGTGTGAATGGGGAGCAGGTGTGTTAATTTTGTGTTATCGCTCTCAGTCTCTCATACTGGTCACTGGCAGGTCAACATGACACCTAATGGCGAATAACTCTCTGAGAATCTGAAAAAAAAAGAATTGTTGCTCTACATAAAGATGGCCTAGGCTATAAGATGATTGCCAAGACCCTGAAACTGAGCTGCAGCACGGTGGGCAAGACCATACAACGGTTTAGCAGGGCAGGCTCCACTCAGAACAGGCCTTGCCAAGGTCAATCAAAGACGTTGAGTGCTCTGCTCAGCGTCATATCCAGAGGTTGTCTTTGGGAAATAGATGTATGAGTGCTGCCAGCATTGCTGCAGAGGTTGAAGGGGTGGGGGGGTCAGCCGGTCAGTGCTCAGACCATACGCTGCATCAAATTGGTTTGAATGGCTGTTATCCCAGAAGGAAGCCTCTTCTAAAGATGATGCACAGGAAAGCCCGCAAACAGTTTGCTGAAAACAAGCAGACTAAGGACATGGATTACTGGAACTATGTCCTGTGGTCTGATGAGACCAAGATAAATTTGTTTTGTTCAGATGTTGTCAAGCGTGTGTGGCGGCAATCAGGTGAGGAGTACAAAGACAAGTGTGTCTTGCCTAGAGTCATGCATGGTGGTGGGAGTGTCATGGTCTGGGGATGCATGAGTGCTGCCAGCACTGGGAAGCTACAGTTCATTGAGGGAACCATGAATGCCAACATGTACTGTGACATACTGAAGCAGAGCACGATTCCCTCCTTTCAGAAACTGGGCCACAGGGCAGTATTCCAACATGATAATGACCCCAAACACACCTCCAAGACAACCACTGCCAAGCTGAGGGTAAAGGTGATGGACTGGCAAAGCATGTCTCCAAACCTAAACCTTATTGAGTATCTGTGGGGCATGCTCAAACGGAAGGTGGAGGAGCGCAAGGTCTTTAACATCCCCCAGCTCTGTGATGTCACCATGGAGGAGTGGAAGAGGACTCTAGTGGCAACCCATGAAGCTCTGGTGAACTCCATGCCCAAGAGGGTTGAAGAGGGTGCTGGAAAATAATGGTGGCCACACAAAATATTGACATTTTGGGCTCAATTTGGCCATTTTTACTGAGGGGCGTACTCATTTTTGTTGCCAGTGATTTCGACATTGATTGATAACTGTGTGTTGAGTTATTTTGAGGGGACAGCACATTTACAATGTTATACAAGCTGTACACTCACTACTTTACACTGTAGCAAAGCAACATTTCTTCAGTGTTGTCACATGAAAAGATAGAATAAAATATTTACAAAAATGTGAGGGGTGTACTCACTTTTGTGAGATACTGTGCAGAGTAACTCCTTTTGTGTTGCTTGACAATCCAAGAACATCCTGCACGAATGTGGGAAGTTACTGATAAACTTCTGAGAGAAATGCTAAACCTCTGAATAAAATGGCATTCAGGGATTTGCTTCATAATTAAAACTAGTACCTGAACCTTTCTTGAGATCATCTTCTGAATGGCAGGATTACCATAGCAAGAACGAGCACCCTCAACCAGGATCTATTACTTTGACAACTTCTGCCAGCTTTCTTTTCTCAACATGCCTACAAAAGAAAAAAGCAGAATGATACTCATATCAATATGTTGCTTCATTGCCCAAGCTGGTGACCAAATATCATTGCTTAACTGCAGAAGAGAAAAGTAAAGTCTCCAGTCTACCCATGCTAAAGAATAGAATAAGAGCTACCAATGATCGTAGAGTCCAATTTTTAATTACTTTCCAACCGGGGAACATGGGATAAAACATTTCATAGACTTAGACACTCTCCTTTCATAAGGGCTTGAAAAGCTCTATAAAACTCAATGTTCTCAATGGAGTCCATCAATGGGAACAATGCTATTGCTGACATTCATCCAGGTTAATAGCTCAGTTGCTTGTGATATAGAATGAGGGGCAAATCACAACACGAGCTGAACAGAAATATAATTATTTTGCTCAGGGAGACAGTTTTAGCTTTGTACATGTCTGCCAGAAGTTCAGCTTTAAAGTGTAAAAGGAAATGTAATTAGTTTTTTAATTAGGTTCCTTTACTGGTTAGCAGGGCTAAAATCTGGGGAATTTTGTTTCAAGCACTTTTCCTGAATTGCCATTCCCACAAGCACCTCCCATGCTAATTATAAATGTATTGAACTACTTAACAGTTTTCCTTTCCTGTGTTTAGTACCCTAACTTGACAAGTCAATAGCTGCCCAGCAAGGCCAAGTTTTAGAAATATGGTTTTATTCACTTACAGCGTCTTGCCCTCCCTTGCGCTCCTCCCGTGCTAGTTATAAACTAATTGCTGCTTTTCCATTTTTTCTTTCGGGTGAAAATGTCCTTGCGTTACTCAGTGAGCCTGCAAATGAGTCACAAACAAAGTGATCATTATGTGTCACCTAACAGGCCGTGTCATGACTGGGGAAGGGAAGGTGAGAACAGCTACAGTGATTAAGTGTGGTTTATTTGGGGACAGACAACATGGTACAATCATGCTACATTATGTTACATTATGACAACACGGTACATTATGTTGTTGGATTTGATTTTTTTTTTTTCTGGCGGTTCAAGAAATATTTTTCACTTTTAATAGTTTTATTAAAAAGATTTTTTCACATGGTTACAGAGAGTCACATATTGATCATACACTGTATTTTCAAAAGTATTGGCACACCTGCCTTTACATGCACATGAACTTTAATCCCAGTCTTAGTCCATAGGGTTCAAAATTGAGTTGCCCCACCTTTTGCAGCTATAACAGCTTTAATTCTTCTGGGAAGCATGTCAACAGGGTTTAGACTCTCTGTAACTATGCTATATTAACAAAAGTATTGGGATGCCTGCCTTTACACATGCATGAACTTTAATGGCATCCCAGTCTATAACAGCTTCAACTCTTCTGGGAAGGCTGTCCACAAGGTTTAGGAGTGTATCTATGGGAATGTTTGACCATTGTTCCAGAAGCACATTTGTGAGGCCAGGCATTGATGTTGGACAAAAAGGCCTGGATTGCAGTCTCCATTCCACCCCAAACTCGCTCATCCATGTCTTTATGGACTTTGATTTGTGCACTGGTCCAAATCATTTGGTGGAGGGGGGTTATGGTGTGGGGTCGATTGTCAAGGGTTGGGCTTGGCCCCTTAGTTCCAGTGAAGGAACTCTTATGCCCCGTACACACGATGCAACTGTTGTACAATAATCCGACTGTTAGTACGTGCGATTACAACAGCCGACGTTCAACAGTTGTAAAACAGAAGTTGGCTGAGCAAACTAGAAAACTTTAGTTGGCCAACAAGCCGTTGTACGACTGTTGACTTGTGTGTACAGAAGTTGGGCCAACAAAAGTTCAAAGTGCAAACACGCATGCTCGGAATCCAGGAAGTGTTTGGTCGTGTAACATGTGTTCGTAGTTCACAAATCACATTCCTCTGAACTTCCTTGTTACATGCTCGTAACACGTCACTACGTTCGGCATTGTTGTACAACTACTTGACTCATGTCAGTAAGCAAGACACAACCGGCAACAGCCGATTTTGGACAAAAGTTAAACGCGCGGTTGTACGACCGTTGCATTGTGTGTATGAGGCATTAAGGCGACAACATACCAAGACATTTTGGACAATTTCATGTTCCCAACTTTGTGAGAACAGTTTGGGGATGGCCCCTTCCTGTTCCAATGTGACTCTGCACCAGTGCACAAAGCAAGGTCCATAAAGACATGGATGAACAAATTTGGGGTGGAGGAACTTTACTGGCCTGTACAAAGTCCTGTCCTCAACCCAATAGAACACCTTTGGGATGAATTCGAGCAGAGACTGCAAGCCAGGCTTTCTCGTCCACATCAGTGCCTGACCTCATAAATGCGCTTCTGGAAGAATGGTCAAACATTCCCATAGACACTCCTAAACCTTGTGGACAGCCTTCCCAGAAGAGTTGAAGCTGTTATAGACTGGGATGCCATTAAAGTTCATGCATGTGTAAAGGCAGGCATCCCAATACTTTTGTTAATATAGCATAGTTACAGAGAGTCACATATTGATCATAGTCACCATTGATAGGTTTACAATGAAATAAGAGTGTATGTAGAATAACATGTACTCATTTTGTAATAATTTCATGTTACTGTTAACAGGTATAGAGAGTATGCATAGTCCACAATACTCTCTCTGTAGTTGAAGAGAAATTGGAGAGGAAAGGAGGACAAGAAATGTAGCACCCTCCTAGTTCAGAGTAGGCTGCTAGGTAAATGCAGTTAGCTCCTCTGTAACCAGGGGAGCAGGGGGGGCATAGGGCCAAATTACCAGCGGCTCCTGTGGCGGTAGCCAAAATAGAGAGACCACACAAGGGGTAGAGAAAAAGATGATAGAAGTCAAGGGAGGAAAAAAGAAGGCATCAGAATTTCTGAAGCACACCTCCCATCATTAAAGCAGTACTCAACACCCCCTTCATTCCCATCCATATTTTTTCCCACTTTCTTGTAGTGCTGCTATCTCCTCAAAACACATTATCACCCACAAGGTGAATCCAACTTGGTCCTTTGGCTACCTGCCTCCGATGACCTGTCCTCTAACTATTGTGTGTGTGGATCCTGCAGCCTTCTGGAATATGTGATGTAAGTTTATCAGGAGTCTTCAGGACCAGGTACACATCATTCTGGGGCAGCTCAGAATGGCAGCAAGAGGGGTGAAGCCAAAAATGGACACATTTTTTTTTAAAAGCAGAAAATTAAGCAATGAAATTCCAACAATTTTGCTTGGGAAGGGAGAAAATGTAACACTGGAACTAACTCCCCGCTGTGGGAGGGGTGAAACGCATCGATGGAAGTTCCAGTTTCTCAGTGATGTCACGTCCAATAACAGTGGAATGCATGTGGAATCGTGGCGAACTAGGAGGAAATACGAGCCTTAATGGCGGCTATTTTACATTTTTACAAAGCGGTTTACTTTTTGGGGTATTATAAGTGTATTTTTATATCCTTTTACCAAATAAATGGAACATACTACACTATATGAGCTCTATCCTTCTATTTGATCTTGATAAAACAAGAGCGATGTCAATGCTGCCAACTAGATACCATACACACATAGGAAGAGATTGAAGATTCTTTTTCAACATCACCCTCCTCACCATTCGTAAGGGTATAAGATCCTCATGCACACCAGCTGGGGTCCACACCTTCTGGTGAGTAAGGGCACAAGAGGGGTGTGTGGAACATTTTCACAGCACGTGACTGCTTGGAGCACTTTTTGTATATTTTGAGTACAGAGCATTTTTAATAAAGAATGCAATGGTGGAGTGGACAGTTTTGGGACTTTAATATTGCACACATTTTTCATTATTATTAATTTAGATTTTTTAATTGATGAATTTTGATAATCACTGTTATGCGCTGTAATTGATTGCACTATACATACATGTGTGTTGTTAGCTTGACTTGGGATTTGGTAAAAAAGGGAGGTTTGAGGTAAAGAATAGATATTTTTATAAAGATTTTTTTTTTCGATTGAACTGCATCCATGCTAAGTGAAATTCTTTGATTCAAGTGGGGTGGATGTATCAGTTCCCCTCTGTACTGTAAGAGGGGGATTGTCTTAATACAGGCCAAGCTGGAGGTGAAGGGAAAAAAGAAATCTTCCAATCCCTCTCAGAGATTCCCCCTAACTTGTTGTGTCTCTTGGACAGAAAGTGAAAGAAAATGTCCCCTACAGTTCATAGACAGGAAAAAAAAGGAAAAAGAAAAAAACACAAAAAAAAATGGCGGGGGTTTAACTAACAAAAAAAAAAAAAAAAAAGGTTTTGGCTATACAGTACATATAATATATTATACATATATATTGTACATTGTGACATTATGCAAGGCGCCACAATGGACGGGCGATAATTGTCGCCTCGCATGCTATCATTTTGAGGTGACTAGAGAGAGTCCCACCCGGGTTTTGCCAGCCACCATGGCAGGGTTGGTTCCAGCCCGGACTTTCTGGTCCATTCAAACCCCTCGCCACCTGCATTTAATGACCAGGAAGAGAGCAGAGGAGAGCTCTATCCAGGATCTCAGAGGGAGAAAGCTGAGTGAGCTCTGTGTGCTGATTTAGACTCAAAGATAAAGGTTTGCACTGTGCTTATGCTTTGTGGGTGTCAGGGGCCGCCCCACACTGTATAGAGAAGAACCCAATTGTTTAGTTTAGCACTGGATGGCGAGGTTTTGTTTTCTGTTTTTTTTAATGTGTTTTTGATCTTGCAAACCTGTCATAATAAACCCAGCAAGCTGCCAGATTTTAAAGAAACTGGCCTCCATGCTGAATCTTTTCCTCTGAAAAGTGATCTCCACGAGCTAATCTCCCACAATATATATATATATATAAACTGCATTTATATTTCCATCTTTTCATTAAATCCCACCTGGTGATCCCTCCAGTAACAAACATCCACAAACATGTCCTTTCCAAGGGTGACAACACTTATTCAGTTCAGCTGTCTGGCGGTTACCCAGTTCTTTTGAACTCCCAAGTTTGACTATAAGCAGCTGTGCCAACACATACTGCACTGATGCATTCTGCTCTAGTCATGGCAGTAAAACTTTGATCTTCAGTGTGTGCATAAAAACATGAACAAAGTGGAAAATTATATTTTTTTTAACAAAAAATTTGCAGTCCTATTTTACTTACAACGATCTACAAATGATGTATTCTTTTGTGAGAGTTTACTTCTGCTTTAGCGGAATAGTTCATCTTGGTTCGTAAAAGTCATGGGGGTGATGGGAGATGCCTGTGGGGTAATGAGAAAGAACGCAGAATGAATACCATAAAAAATTATAGTAATTAATTTAATTCAAAGGTCAATAAACTTGCCTTTAGTTGAGCGAATAAACTGGCCAATGAATATATTTTAGCATTTTATTAATACATAGCAAAAGTATGAATTTTGAGAAACCAGGTAAAATTCTCCTCATGCTTAGTGTGTAACACCACCACATAATGCATTTAAAAAAAGTATGGGAATGTTTTTTTTTTGCAGAATCTTACTTACCTAGGTGGATGCTGCATCTGTCCCCCGCTGGCTCTAACACTGGGAACTGAGCGATCAAACACTGCTGATCGCTAAGTTCTTAGGGCTCCCTGAACTGAAAGAACTGAAAGATAGTGACTATCAGTCACTGGCTCTCTGCTCTTAACCCCACCCCCCCACCCCCCCGCCGTGCTCACTGGAGCGCTGGGCTATGGAGGGGATGGGAGCGGGAGCAGCCAGCTCAGCCTCTCAGTGTGCCGGTCCAGGCACGTGGGTAGATCTCGACCATATGGTCACGATCTTTCCCGTGCATGGACTAGCTCTGTGACGTCAGCTGACAGCAGGCTTCAGCCCCCTATTAGCTGAAAATGGGTTACGGAAGTGCAAGTCAAACTGCACTCCTGTGATCTGCGAGCTTTGGCTATAATTCTCTTTAAGGCCAAACATTTGTGGACACTTGGCCATCAAACCTATAAGAGCTTGTTGGACATCCTATTCCAAACACATTTTTTGCGATACGGAACTGCGTTGCTTTAACTGACAACTGTGCGTTTGTGCGACGTTGTACCCAAACAAGATTGATGTCTTTTTTTCCCCACAAATAGAGCTTTCTTTTGGTGGTATTTGATTACCTTTGCGGCTTTTATTTGTTGAGCTATAAACATAAAAGGGTGACAATTTTGAACAAAAACACATTTTTTTTTTTACTTTTTTTTACTCTGCTATAATACATATCCAAAAAAAAAATATATAAAAAGTCAAATTTATTCATCAGTTTAGGCCGATATATATTCTGCGACATATTTTTGGTAAAAAAAAAAGATAGGCGTTTATTGATTGGTTTGCGCAAAAGTTATCACGTTTACAAACTATGGGATAGATTTAGGGACTTTTATTATTATTTTTTTATTGGTAACGGCGGTGATCTGCAATTTTTATCGGGACTGCGACATTGTGGTGGACAAATCTGACCTCAAATTACACTTTTTGGGGACCAGTGACATTATTACACTGATCAGTGCTATAAAAAATATATATATATATATATAAATGACACTGGCAGGGAAGGGGTTAACACTAGAGGGCAGTCAAGGGGTTAAGTGATACATTCTTTATAAATAGGAGTAACGACAGGAGGGGGGGAATACCCCAGATGACGACCATTTGAGCTGAAACGCGTCGGGTCCCAGACTCCTCCTGTCATACCGGTTTTACTATAAGAGCTCTTTTTGCACATATGTTTTGTGAGTATTTTTAATCCATCTATCTTAATAAAATTTTATGAGACAGTATTACACTATTGTGGTTCCCCCTTTTTCATAATCTCACGGTGAATGGTGAATGTTGGAATTGCCTGGGAGGTGTCACCTGGACGATTTGGAGGTACCCTTTGGTACAGGAATTCGTTGCTCTTCGGGTCAAGGATTCGTCTCCTATCTCCTTCCCTCCACATTTCAGCATACACGACCAGATGACATCTGATCAACTTTATTTGCGGTGGATTATAGACCCCTGCGTTTTTTCTACCATAATCTGGTAAGCTCACTTCCATTACTTGAATATTGGATTCTATTTGAATATCCCGTGGGCGTGATGGCATTCATGTGAAATATGGAATTGGACTTTTTTATTGAACATGTGTCAGTTTCTCAACATATGAATTAGCCAGTTTTTCTTATAATTTTCTGACTTTGATTTAAAGTTTTAAGTTCCAAGAACTGTTTTATTTATTTCCTCCTCAGGGTTGGTTATAAACTATTTGTACACATCTTTTCTATATTTTTTTTATGTTCATTCCAATGGTCCATTAACCTTAGGCGCTGCAAATTTTTTGGTGTTAAGGGGTTAAGTGTGTTTTCTGGGTGTGTTCTAACTGTAGGGGGGGTGGGCTGGTAGGGACATGACAGAGATCACTGTTCCCGATCAGTGGGAACAGAAGATCCCTGACATGTCACCTGGCAGAACAGTGATCCGCCTTGCTTACATAGGCATCTCCCTGCTCTGCCTCTGTACATCACGATTGCGGGTCACCACCGGACCCGCGGGCACGCTCCCGTGCACGGACCGACGTACGCCTACAGCGGTTCGTGCAGGAGAGCCGACCTGTTGCATTATAATGACGGTGGCTGGTCAGCAAGCGGTTAATATGAAGTCACCCCCCGTTACTATTACAGCCTCAATACTTTTAGAAAGGATTTTCACAAGATATTGGAATGTGTCTATGGAAATGTGTGCCCATTCAGCCAAAAGATCATTTGTGAGGCCAGGTACTGATGTTTAGACCCAACCCGAATCAGCATTCAAATTTATCTTAAAGGAGTTTATTAGTGTTGAGGTTAGAACATTCAAGTTTCTCCAAATCAAACTTGTCAAACCATGTTTTTGTGGACCTGCCTTTGTGTACTCAATAATTTGAAGGGGTGTCTACATTCTTTTAAACATATAGATGTGATTCAAGTTCAACAGTCAAATAAAGTTCTCATTTTTAATCCTAATCTCGTCAGGAATTTCCATAATTTCTTAATGGAGACCCAGCCAGTAGTAAAGGCACAATTGGGGTTTAAAATTCTGCCCTACTCCACTCAAAAAAGAGAAATCCAACTTACACAAGTTTTCTATTTTCTGTTTTGGGGGAAAATTTTGCATATACAGGCGGTCCCCTAGTTACAAACATCCGACTCACGAACGACTCCGACTTACAAACGGAGGGAGACAACAGGAAGTGAGAGGAAATCTCCCCCTAGGAAGGGAAATTCACTCCTGTAAGAGTTATTATGGGAAAAAGGTGTCCCCATTGATGCTTTATCACCAAGGTTTGTTTCCACAACAACCCAAAATGATCAAAATCCAATTATCATTGGGACAGGAAATGAGGTGAAATCTTCTGAACAGAAACAGACAGCAAAACAAACCTTACAGGGTTGTTACCCCTTCCCTATGCTATCCAAAAAGCTTAAAAAAATATTTTTTTTGGCTGAAGCTATACTTAAAAAATGTGCCTGTTCCCACTTACAAACAAATTCAACTTATAGTGGTTGTATACCCCCCTATCAGCTAAGGAAGCTGACATCTTAGCCTTTGTTTAATCTGCAACTGCCATGATGCTGCACATGTGATCCATTATGACATCACCCATTGGATGGTTTGCTAGTTTGGTTGAGAGCACAATCAAGGAGACAGCTAGCATTTCCGGCATGCCGGGAATATTAACTCTTTTTTGACACTATCAAATCGATGGGTAGACAACCTCTTTAAGAACAAACCTACAGTCCCTATCTTGTTTGTAACCCGGGAACTGCCTGTATTGACTTAAAAAAAATCATCTGGCTCTCCTGGGCTTTCCACAACACATCCCTGGTGTGAAGCTTGGCCTACTCAGGATACGGATAGGATAGTAGAAGGAGGTTGGCTCAACGAGCATTGTGGAATGAAGTGACAAGGCCAAGCATATCAATGTCATCACTCTACATAGCATGATGCTTCCATTACATATTTCATTTTGAAGTTGTTACATAAAGATTGGAAATGTCAGTCATTCCAATTAGCTTGTTGGAAAACCCATCAATTCTAACTAATGTAAGGTCACCAGAAGTTCAGGGACCTATTTAATTCTCTTTATATTCTGGTGTAATTTGGACCTGGAGTCATGTCCTTTATGACTCCCCCTTTAACCACTTCAGCCCCGGAAGGATTTCCAGCTTTAGGACCGGAGCCCTTTTTGCTATTCGGCGCTGCGTCGCTTTAACTGACAATTGCGCGGTCGTGCGACGTTGTACCCAAACGAAATTTGCGTCCTTTTTTCCCCACAAATAGAGCTTTCTTTTGGTGGTATTTGATCACCTCTGCGTCATTTCTGATCGCCGCTATAAACAAAAGAAGAGCAACAATTTTGCAAAAAAACCCAAATTTCTTACTTTTTCCTAAAATACAAATCCAAAAAAAAAATATAAAAAAACATTTTTTTTCACCGTTTTTGGCCGATTTATATTCTTCATCATATTTGCGATAAAAAAAATCGCAATCGGCG
>BLSH010527753.1:763778-779809 GCA_018402905.1 Glandirana rugosa
GGACGCCCCCCCCCCCCCCTAAATTTTTCCCACCCCATCCCTGGTATACCGTCCTTGTCTCAGGGTCTGATGAGAAAGCTGCAGCCATTCACAGTGAACGGCTGCAGCTTTCTAATCAGACCTGATTCATCCAAGTGCCATATACAGTGCCTTGAAAAAGTATTCATACCCCTTGAAATTTTCCCCATTTTGTCATGTTACATCCAAAAACGTAAATGTATTTTATTTGATAGACCAACACAAAGTGGCACATAATTGGGAAGTGGAAGAAAATTGATAAATGGTTTTCAAAATCTTACAAATAAATATGTGAACAGTGTGCTGTGCATTTATATTCAGCCCCTTTTACTCTGATACCCCTAACTAAAATCTAGTGAAACCCAATTGCCTTCAGAAGTCACCTAATTAGTGAATAGAGTCCACCTGTGTGTAATTTATTCTCTGTATAAATACAGCTGTTCTGTGAAGCCCTAAGAGGTTTGTTAGAGAACCATAGTGAACAAACAGCATCATGAAGGCCAAGGAACACACCAGACAGGTCAGGGATGAAGTTGTAGAGAGGTCTAAAACAGGGTTAGGTTATAAAAAAAAATATCCCAAGCTGTGAACATCTCACAGAGCACTGTTCAATCCATCATCTGAAAATAGAAAGAGTACGGCACAACTGCACACCCACCAAGACATGGCCGTCCACCTAAACTGACAGGACTGGTAAGGAGAGCATTAATCAGAGAAGCAGCCAAGAGGTCCATGGTAACTCATAGGGCCGGTTCACACGTAGGCGACTTGTCAGGCGACTTGAGTCGCCTGACAAGTCGGCTCAATGTAGTGCAATGGAACCGTTCTAATAGGAGCGAGTCGCTTCGCTCCGACTTAGAAAAAAAGTTCCTGCACTATTTTCGGGGCGACCTCAGCGCGACTTGCATTGACTTCTATGATAGAAGTCTCCTGCAAGCCGGGCTGAGGTCACTTTGAGCGGGGCGACTCGATTCGCCCTGCAAGTCGCGCCGCTTCAAGTGTGAACCGGCCCTAAAGGAGCTTCAGAGATCCACAGCTCGGGTGGGAGAATCTGTCCACAGGACAACTATTAGTCATGCGCTCCTTAAATCTGGCCTTTATGGAAGAGTGACAAAAAGAAAGCCATTGTTGAAGTCCTGTTTGTAGTTTACGAGAAGCCATGTGGGGGACACAGCAAACACATGGAAGAAGGTGCTCTGGTCAGATGAGACCAAAATTGAACTTTTTAGCCTAAATTCAAAATGCTGCGTGTGAAGAAAAACTAACACTGCACATCACCCTGAACACACCATCCCCACCATGAAACATGGTGGTGGCAGCGTCATGTTGTGGGGATGCTTTTCTTCAGCAGGGACAGGGAAGCTGGTCAGAGTTGATGGGAAGATGGATGGAGCCAAATACAGGGCAATCTTAGAGCAGGGCAGAGGATGAGTGGGCCCTAATGAAGCTGCACTGATAGGCGGCACTGTTAGGCACTGATTGGCAGCACTGATAGGCAACACTAATGGGCAGTGACAGTTTGCACTGATAGGCAGCACTGATGAGGAGGCACTGATTGGTAGCATTGATGGGCACTGATTGGCACTGATAGGCAGCACTGTTTAGGGCTGCACTGATAATCAGTACACTGATTATCAGTGTAGATGTCCCCTTTCACACTGGCCGGTTACTGGGTCTCTCCTTTCCTTTCCACATCGTGAGGATAGAATTAACAATAGCCAGCAGGTGTGTTTACATTGTGATAAGCTGTGATTGGACACAGCTGATCATGTGGTAAAGAGCCACTGTGATTGGCTCTTTATCCCGATCTGTCATCAGCTGTGTCCGAAAGACACAGCGATCACAGAGTGCGTTAGGTGCGTGTAACAGTGGGCGCACAGGAGGCGCAGTTCTGGGAGGGTGTCAATGGGCCCTCACAGAACTCTACAACTGCGGTGTAGCTGTCATTCACCTATAACACGGTCGTCGAGGGGGCGGCGTTGCCCCCCTGAAAAATGCCACCCAAGGCACATTCCTTGCCTCGCCCCTGATTGTATGTATTGTGACAGCACGGGCCCTGACATTGTGTAAAAAGACGTAAATGGCACCCAGAGTTCTCAAAGATGCAGACTGGGGATATCCAGAATGGCTATTCTGAGTGGAGATTTTTTTTTCTGTCTTCTCTGGGTTTTGTAAATCCTGGATTGGGTTCTGGAGTCCAGAGGCCTCAAAGAGTCTAGAGTAGCAAAGCCTCTAAGCCTATGTCCAGGTCATGCTGAAGACCAGAAGGCTGTGTATTTAGGTGTGCATGGCCTTAATAATCAAATGCCTAATAGTAGTTCAGGGCTCCATCCAGGAGACAGAAGTCCCCTGCCCATGGCATGGGCCAGAGCAGCGGGAAGGTGTAGGAGAGAGAGCCGAGAAAGTTCAGAGAGAGGTGCAGAGTTGCATGTGAGCACAGTGGTGTTGAGAGATGGTTTGAGGGACCAGACACAAAGGCCTAGGCTTGAGGTCTGAGCAGTGGTGTTGCAAAAGGAAGCAAGGAGTCCTTTGTGTTTGAAATGGTGGTGGAAACTCTTGAAAACCATTTCTTGCAATGCAACGTTTTACTTTTTAAATAAAAATGGGCCAACCAATTTCAAAACAGTGTTTCCTGGTTGGACTGAACCCATTGGAGAGCACTACACTAGAGAGTAATCCCACAAATATCACAGTATACATAAAATATTAATCTATTAAAGTGTCACTAAACCCACTTCATAAAAAACTATTAATAAATGGTGTATTACATGCTTTCCATAGTCAGTCACTATGAGATTTGTTTCCTGTATTATGCAAAAAACCAAGTTGTTTCTGCTGTTCTCTATCTCCCCTTTCTGCCCATGTTCCCGATTCAGCTAGGGATTTTGCAGAGCAGTGCTGGCAGCTCTGCACATGCTCAGTTTTCAGTGAGTTTCTATGCTGAGCACTACCTCCCTACCACTTCTGAGCAGTCCATGTGACTATAGAGCCACCCATGTGTGCGTAACAAAAACAGTCAATATATATATATATACATACAGATGCATACATACAGTATCTCACAAAAGTGAGTACACCCCTCACATTTTTGTAAATATCTTATTATATCTTTTCATGTGACAACACTGAACAAATGACACTTTGCTACAATGTAAAGTAGTGAGTGTACAGCTTGTATAACAGTGTAAATTTGCTGTCCCCTCAAAATAACTCAACACACAGCCATTAATGTCTAAACCGCTGGCAACAAAAGTGAGTACACCCCTAAGTGAAAATGTCCAAATTGGACCCAAGTGTCAATATTTTGTGTGGCCACCATTATTTTCCAGCACTGCCTCAACCCTCTTGGGCACGGAGTTCAGCAGAGCTTCACAGGTTGCCACGGTAGTCCTCTTCCACTCCACTATAACAACATCACGGTGCTGGTGGATGTTAGAGACCTTGCGCTCCTCCGCCTCCTGTTTCAGGATCCCCCACAGATGCTCAATAGGGTTTAGGTCTTGGCCAGTCCATCATCTTTACCCTCAGCTTCTTTAGCAAGGCAGTGGTCATCTTGGAGGTGTGTGTGGGGTCGTTTTTATGTTGGAATACTGCCCTGCGGCACAGTCTCCGAAGGGAGGGGATCATGCTCTGCTTCAGTATGTCACAGTATGTATTGGCATTCATGGTTCCCTAAATGAACTGTAGCTCCCCAGTGCCAGCAGCACTCATGCAGCCCCAGACCATGACATTCCCACCACCATGCTTGACTGTAGGTAAGACACACTTGTCTTTGTACTCCTCACCTGGTTGCCGCCACACATGCTTGACACCATCTGAACCAAATACGTTTATCTTGGTCTCATCAGACCACAGGACATGGTTCCCGTAATCCATGTCCTTAGTCTGCTTGTCTTCAACAAACTGTTTGCGGGCTTCCTTGAGCATCATCTTTAGAAGAGGCTTCCTGCTGGGACGACAGCAATGCAGACCAATTTGATGCAGTGTGTGGTTTATGGCCTGAACACTGACAAGCTGACCCCCACGCCATCAACCTCTGCAGCAATGCTGGCAGCACCCATATTTCTATTTCCCAAAGACAACCTCTGGATATGATGCTGAGCATGTGCACTCAACTTCTTTGGTCGACCATAGTGAGGTCTGTTCTGAGTGGAACCTGTCCTGTTAAGCCTCTGTATGGTCTTGGCCACCGTGCTGCAGCTCAGTTTCAGGGTCTTGGCAATTTTCTTATAGCCTAGGCCATCTTTATGTAGAGCAACAACTCTTTTTGTCACATCCTCAGAGAGTTCTTTGCCATGGGGTGCCATGTTGAACTTCCAGTGACCAGTATGAGAGAGTGAGAGCGATAACACCAAATTTAATACACCTGCTCCCCATTCACACCTGAGACCTTGTAACACTAACGAGTCACATGACACCGGGAGGGAAAATGGCTATTGGGCCCAATTTGGACATTTTAACATAGAGATGTCCTCACTTTTGTTGCCAGTGGTTTAGACATTAATGGCTGTGTGTTGAGTTATTTTGAGGGGACAGCAAATTTACACTGTTATACAAGCTGTACACTCACTACTTTACATTGTAGCAAAGTGTCATTCCTTCAGTGTTGTCACATGAAAAGATAGAATAAAATATTTACAAAAATGTGAGGGGTGTACTCACTTTTGAGAGATACTGTATATATATCTATAGTGTAGTGCTTACAATCAAATGGTGCAACGGTAGCAATAATATTAATTAATATGCAGAAACTGTGCAAAATACCTCAAAGTTCATCAAAGGTATCCATATGGTGCTTTTTAGTCGAATTGTGCAAAAATAGCAATAATCAATGTGCAGAGGTTGTGCAAAATTCATCAAAGTTCATCAAAGACTTTAACGCTCAAGAAGTTCGTAAACACATGGTTCATAAATGAAGAATACAAAAGGTGCTCTGGTGCAGTATTCAACGCAGACCGTCCTCATAGGTACACATTCAACTCTCAAGACTTTCCCACATCCAGTGCAGTGTCCTTCTCTCAGATCTTTCACTCATAGGACTCCTGGCTAAAGGCACATAACACCAATTCCTCCTGATGTGACCACACAGCGCCCTGTGCCCACCACCAGATGTGCCCTCACCTTAAGGGCGTATAAACAGCGCCTTTGAACAGCAGGTGTCTGTAAACTCATCCAACCCAGGTGTAGCATAGAACTCATCAGTGCATTATCCTCCTTACCATGGATGTTTCACCACAGCTCCACCGATTTCCACAGATTACATGCAGGGGTGGTAATAACAGCCAACATAGCATAATCCCATTTAACCAGATATTTATTAAAACAGTAAACAGATCAAACACTCACATTTAAAACAATATAAAAACGCCTGTGTATAACAAAAAGTGGTCTGTGTGAAGCCGTCACCTGTCCCAGGGATCTGCAGCTCCTATAGGCAGGGTTAGACTCCAGCACTCCTCACCCATGTGGGCGTGCACGCAGTGGTAATTGACTCCCTCCCTCCTCCTCCATGCCCACTAACCAGCTAAGCACAATAAGAGTGTAATATTACATGTAGATTGATGGAGGCTTCGCCTCCCCCATGTTCCAAGACACAGGCTGAAGGGGCGTGTCACAGCCTGTGACTGGCAGAAATCCACCCACACCGTGTTATTGCAAAAAAAAAAAAAGATTTGATTTCAAATATATATTTGCTGGACATTACAGTGTTCACTCCACACCACGGCCTGCGTTTTACAACTTATTCATAAAATGTTGGCCATTTTGTGGAGCCAGTTGTGCCCCATAGAGAACACTGTGATTGGAGTAGGGTAACCAGACGTCCCCAGTTTCCGGGGACAGTTCCCCAAATTGAGCCAAGTATGTCCCCGGTTTTGTCCCTGGCCGGATTGGATTTGAATTTTGCTGCCCCATCCCTCCCTCCAAGTTTTTTCTCTATTTTATTGTGGGTGGGTTAACAGCGCCCCGCTGCTGCCCGAATAGCGGAGCAAAAGCTCAGCTATAACAGCAGTAAAGCACCGCTAAAACTAGCGGCACTTTACCGCTACCGCCCCAGTGTGAAAGTGGCCTTAGTCTGTAGGGTTCAATATTGAGTTGGCCCACCCCTTGCAGCTATAACAACTTCAAATCTTCTGGGAAGGCTCTCCACAAAGTTTAGGAGTGTCTATGGGAATGTTTGATCATTCTTACAGAAGCGCAATTGTGAGGTCAGGCACTATTGGATGAGAAGGCCTGGCTCGCAGTCTCTGCTTTAATTCATCCGAAAGATGTTCTATCAGGTTGAGGTCAGGACTCTGTGCAGGCCAGTCAAGTTCCTCCACCCCAAACTTGCTCATCCATGTCTTTATGGACCTTGCTTTGTGCAGTGGTGCGCAGTCATGTTGGGACAGGAGGGGGCCGTTCCCAAACTGTTCCCACAATGCTGGGAGCATAAAATTGTCCAAAATGTCTTAATATGCTGACGCCTTAAGAGTTCCCTTCACTGGAACTAAGAAGCCAAGCCAAACCCCTGAAAAACAACCTCACACCATAATCTCCCCTCCACCAAATGATTTGGACCAGTGCACAAATCGAGGTCCATAAAGACATGGATGAGCGAGTTTGGGGTGGAGAAACTTGTCTGGTCTGCACAGAGTCCTGACCTCGACCTGATAGAACACCTTTGGGATGAATTGGAGCAGAGACTGTGAGCCAAGCCTTCTCGTCCAACATCAGTGCCTGACCTCACAAATGCTCTTCTGGAAGAACGGTCAAACATTCCCATAGACACTCCTAAACCTTGTGGACAGCCATTCCAGTAGATTTGAAGCTGTTATAGCTGCAAAGGGTGGGCCAACTGAAGACTGGGATGCCATTAAAGTTCATGTGCGTGTAAGCTAGGTGTCCCAATACTTTTGGTAATATAGTGTATGTTGGTAATGCAAAAGACATACTTCCTGAGACTGTCTGTGTTGGGAATATAGCAATTTGTTGATTTGACAAAACCCACAGGCAGTTTAATGCATTTTTTTGTTTTTGAAGTAGAATTTATTGTTTTTTAGCCATTGCCTCCTTGGGGGTTGCTGAAAGTAGTGGTTCCACCTGTCACACTGCCCTCTATCACTTTTTTCCACACATTTGGAGTCACAAGAACAGGCCGGTACTTTGTTTGTTGTTTTATTTGGGGATTAAACTTGGATGGGTAAAGGGGTAATTATGGGATGCCCAAGGATTAACGGTTCTTTCATGACAGCTTCTATATACACTCCAGTATATACACTCCTTCTCTTCCTCCAGCACAATTTTGCTTCTCAGTTACTTCCTCTTGCTCTCTCCTGCACAAACTTCTTCGGCCTAATTAGCACATGGTGAGGCCTGTTGTTACTTTAGCACAGCCTCAGAACCGCCCATTACAGGCAGGGACCGCGGGCCCCTATAGTGTAGGAAAAGTTGGTTAAAGTGCTAGCTAGCCATGATGAACTACTCCTCCCAGCCCAACTTCTTCCAGGCCCTGCCAGCCCTCCTGGCTGCGATGCCCCTCTCCACTGCCACAGTGACACCACAGCCCCAACTGGCTCTTGCACCCTTCTCAGACTGTCTGTCACCCCAATCTGCTCTGATGTGCCTCCTCCAGCTTCCCAGGGTGTGTATCACTTATCAGGCAGGCAACCTGATACAATGTCCTCGTTGCTCAGTTTCCCATATGCAGTCACAAAGTCAAAAGACAGAGCACAGAGGAAACCAGGTGCCAGTTCCCAACAGGGATACCGGTCACCCACCCTACTGGGTTGTTGGGTTTGCCAGGATGTTCCACTCAGTAGAAGGCCTCATTTCTATTTACCATGGCAGCATGGCAAATGGGATTTGTCCAGCCCTGCCGCAAATTAGCAGATCTAGATAAATGTCTATTGGGACATAAAGGGATTCATTTTACAGGCCTGTCTGCTGGATTAGTGATGGAAGGGATGACATGTAAATTCCTTCTGTGGAAGCAGCGCTGTGCTTCACCCATCTTGTAAACCACATAGGCTGTCCTGGGAAATTCGTGTCATCCCGTGCCAAGTGGTCTGCCAATCATTATACATTGTTGTGTGCTGTGCAGTGTAGGAGGAAATACATGGCATTAATCCATTGTAATGGTGTCCAAGCACATGACCACCAATGATGTAAGTTTATTTAAACATTCTGCTGCCTAACCTACAGCTTAGATCTACTGAAGAAAGGAACCAGAACCAATTAAGGACTGGGTAGGAGGTCTAGAAACCTGTCTGTCCTGCATGGGCAAAACACAGTTTTGCTTCAAGGCTTAATTCCAGCTTTATATATATATAACGCTTCCCCACTCTATCCAGAACCTAATGAAATGTTTTGGTTAGAGTTAGGACCGGTTCACACCACAAATATGCACCCCAAATCAGTTCCGGATGCATTTCTGCATGCACGCTTTTTAGAGTTCATTTACACTTTGCTTTAAAACAGGGCGTCAGACAGGCATTGTTAAAGCTCTGTTAACGGCAGTCAAAGCCCATGTCACTAAATAAAATGGTTAGCTTACAGTCCTGTTTACACCTTGCGTTGGCTCAGCTTTGCATCAAAAATTATAACCCATGTATATTTAGCCAGGCTTCAAAGCATCTTCAACGCCTCCATGGAAGTCTATGAGAAAGCTTGTTTGAAGCTCGCTTCAGGCACCTGCGGATTTTCAGAGGCTTCAATTCAGCTTTAGCTTCGCTTTGTTTTGGAGAAGTTGCAGGTATGAGATATCAACAAACACACAGGGCATCGGGCAAGCTTCAACAAGGCTTCAAAAGAGCCTCACCGAAGCACCACCGAAGCCTCATTGGAGCACCACCGCAGCCTTACCAAATCACCACTGAAGCCTCACCGAAGCCTCACCGAAGCACCACCAAAGCCTCACCAAAGCACCACCAAAGCCTCATTGAAGCACCACAGAAGCCTCACCGAAGCACCACCAAAGCCTCACTGAAGCACCACTGAAGCCTCATTGAAGCACCACAGAAGCCTCATTGAAGCACCAAAAAAGCCTCGCCGAAAGCACTGCCAAAGCCTCATTGAAGCACCACAGAAGCCTCATTGAAGCACCACAGAAGCCTCATTGAAGCACCACCGAAGCCTCAAAAACACATCATAAAAGCTTGTTGAAGCAGTAGGGGCTTTAAAGTGCGTTGAAGCCAAAGCAAGTGTAAACGAGCCCTAACACATTTTTTATGCGTTTCCGAATGCATTCCAGATGCTTTTTTTCTAATTTTTGTTTTCACTGTTTCGGGGTTCAGTGCATTTTGATGCATTTTTTTCTGCATTCCAGTGCATTTTTGATGTGTTTTACCACATTCCAGTACAGTCTAGTGCAAGGAAAATGCAGCATGTTCTACTTTTTTTTCTGAAACTGGAACGACCTGGAACTCATCGCACCGGTGTGAACTATGCCATTGGAAACCATATAACCTACTTTCCATGCGTTTTTGATGTAGAAGAAAAATGCACTGGACTGCATGTGGTGTGAAATGTCCCTTAGACTTTTAAGTGGATCTAAAGGATCAATACTCACCTGTCCAAAGGTCCCTTGCCAGCACCAGCATCTTCCTCTGAGTGCCGATCTTTGGGCCTCTTCATTGGCTGGAGCGTGGTGGCATCACTCCTGCGCATGCACATCGAAGCACTCAGAGACTGGCCCAGCATTGTAAGCTGAACTGCGCATGCAGCGCCAGAGAAGACAGTGCTCACTGTTTGTTTTGTAGTGGAAATCTTAAAAAGGTCAGGGACAGAGGCATGTGCTTCCTCATATTAAAGCAGAGCTCTATGCTCCTTCAGAAAAAAATTCAAAGTCGGCAGTTTTAATATAAGGACACTTACCTGTCAAGGAATCCAGCGGTGTCTTCACCCAAGCTGAGTTTTCAATCTGCTCTTGGGTGCTGCCACCGCCATCTCGGCTAACGGAAACGGGCAGTGCAGCCTTGCGGCACTGTGCTTTGTGAATGGCCCGGCGGTGGGGGAAGGAGAAGGAGGGCTGAACTTCCGGCTGAGTTTGCCACGGAGTGGGTACGTGTCAAAGCCAGGTACCCACTCCCCCCTCCTCCCCAAAAGGTGCCAAATGTGGCAGCAGAGGGGGAGGAAAACAAGTGGAGCTTCCCCTTTTGGGTGGAGCTCCACTTTAACACAATTTATCTTATTGTATATTTAAAATATGATAAAAGGCAAAACTTTTTTTTTACTTTTGGTTTGCGTGAAGAGGGATTAAAATACCTGTCAGGTGCCATTTGTGCCCCCATTAAGGAGATTCACCATCTCTTTTGGTTCTGTTTGCTGTTATCACTGATAGAGAAAGTGAAAAAATCAGCTGCAGGCATCACCCCGGTACTGCTCTCTTGTAATAGCAATCAGAGTGGCTCACCAGCCGCTCGATTGCTATTAAAAGCAGCGAGAGGGAACGTCTCCCTTCCCGCTGCCTTCCGCAGCTATCTCTAGGGCTCTCCTAGCCCACAGGGAGACCCAAGCAACCAGCTGGCGCATCCGCCGGCTGGTCAGACAGCCAAGCAAAGCCGGAATCAGCTTTGATCGGCTGTTCATAATAGTAACCCCGAAGCGCAGTGGCGTAGCGTGGGTTGTCAGCACCCGGGGCAAGGCAAGTAATTTGCGCCCCCTAACCTGTGGACTTTAAGCACTCCACAAGTCCCTTCCTACAATAGTCCTGACCAGCCTGATTCCTACACTGGCCACTACACTGACCTCCCTGTCCACTACCCTGACCCTTACACTGACCTACCTGATTCCTATACTGACCACTACACTACACTACACTGATCACTACACTACACTGACTGCACTGTCCACTGCACTGCACTGCACTGTCCACTACACTGCCCGCTACACTGCCCTGACTGCACTGTCCGCTACACTGCACTCCACTGTCCACTACACTGTCCACTCCACTACACTGCACTGTCCACTACACTGTCCACTACACTGCACTGACTGCACTGTCCACTCCACTACACTGCACTCCACTGTCCACTACACTGTCCACTCCACTACACTGCACTCCACTGTCCACTACACTGTCCACTCCACTACACTGTCCACTGCACTGCCCACTACACTACACTACACTGTCCACTACACTGCACTGTCCACTACACTATCCACTACACTACACTATCCACTACACTGTCCACTCCACTACACTGCCCACTACACTGTCCACTACACTACACTGCCCACTACATTGTCCACTACACTGTCCACTACACTGTACTGCCCACTACACTGCCCACTACACTGCCCACTACACTACACTGCCCACTACACTGCCCACTACACTGCACTGTCCACTACACTACACTGCCCACTACACTGCCCACTACACTGCACTGTCCACTACACTACACTTCCCACTACACTACACTGCCCACTACACTGTTTACTACACTACACTGTCCACTACATGACTACACTGTCCACTACACTGCCCACTACACTACACTGCCCACTACACTGCCCACTACCTACAGTATTCCTACACTGACCACTATACAGCGTGACTCTCTAGCTGCTCGTCTACTCTCTGGCTGGCAGCTCCCTCTCCCCAGGCCGTGTCCATCCCCCAGGGGCCAGCAACATGACTCTACTCTCACGAGGGACTGGGAGTCTAACTCTTACCTTCTTTATTTGTCCTCCATCGGTCCGGATTAAAGGAGGAAGAGGAGAAGAAGACATCGCAATTTCCATTTCCTGTGTCCCCGCGCTCTGGCCATCATGTTCAGTCTCCGGCGTGATTGAGCGAATGGGATCATGTGTGAGGGCAGGACTCCAGGAGCAACCGTGATCGCGGACAGGCCAGCTCCGCCGCCGCACATGACCCCATTCACCCAATTACAGGGCACCGGAGACTGAACATGGCGGCCAGAGCGCGGGGACACAGGAAATGAAAAAATGAGGAGGAAGCCAGTAGTGACACACACTGGCTCGGAATTTCGCCCCCCTAAATGTTGCGCCCGGTGCCACGGCCCCCTTCGCACCCCCCACGCTACGCCACTGCCGAAGCGATGACGTGAAATCACTTCCGTTTTACTCGGAAACCCTCGGTCCCATTTTTTGAAAATTTAAAGCATTTAGAAATGCCACTCGTATGCAATCCTAGTGCTTTGAATGCTTTTAAATGCAGAGGTGGGATTTGGGGACTTATAGACCCCAGATCTCTCCATAAAGAGGACCTGTCACAAGTCTATTGCTGTCATAGGATGTTTACATGTGACAATAATAAGAGTGATAAACAAAATGAAAGCAACAGTGTAAAAATAAATAAATAAATAATTAAAACGATAAAAAAAGTAAAGTGCCTCCATCCTCCTGTGCTTGCACGCAAAGGCGAATGCGCGCTTTGGTCCCGTACGCGCATAATAGTCTCACACATGTGAGCTATCGCCGCAAACGTCAGACATTTGCATATACATGTGTAAACTTCAGGGCCACTCCAAGGCACCCCAATATTTCTGCAGTCCTAACTCTTGTAAATATATAAGAGCCTCCACAATGGAAGCTCATGCTTTCTAATGGATAGATAGAGGGCAGGTGAGCCCAGAGGTAGCCCGCTCCTCCCCAAAGGCACAGGGGGCACACTGGACACCTGGCACAAGGCACAATGGCAGCAAAAGGAGTCCAGTGCATCCCCTCACCAATTTTGTCTTTCCATGTGTTTCTTGCTGTGAAGCCCAGTTATAGGTGGGGCAGTGGCCAGTTTTTTGTTACTGATGTAGTATATTTGAGGGGATGCACTGGACACGTTTGCTGCCATTGTGCTATGTGCTGGGTGTCCAGTGTGCCCCCTGTGCCTTTAAGGAGGGGTGGGTTACCTCCCGCTCACCTGCCTTCCATATATCCATTAGAATGTATGAGCTTCCACTGTGGAGACTCTCATAAATTTACAAGAGTTAGGACTGCAGAAATATCGGGGTGCCTTGGAACAGCTCTGCAGCTTATGCATGTATTTGCAAATGTGTACAAAATGGACCCCTATTTTTAACGCAAACTGTTAGACAGGACAATTTGGTTGGTAGCAGACTGGTTGGTGAGTAGTGCTGGGCATTTCTTTGGTTTTGTTTTGTATGCGTTGCCCTTCCATGTGTTCCTTGCTGTGCAAGCCAGTTATAGGTGGGGGCAGGAGCCATTTGTATTTTACAAATCTAAAGCGATAACCTATAAAGGCTTTTAAATTGTCGCCTATGGATACGTTGTTTGTCGTCGTTGCACGGGCATGCTAGGGGTGCCACCTGTCCGGGATTCACCTGGACAGTTTGGGTTTTGAATCATGTGCCCAGGTTTCATGTGGGCTGAAACCCGGACACATTATTCAGACCAGCTGTGGCTCCCCAAGTAACCAAGATAGTCGCACACAAATCTGTTGCCGTTGCTGTCTGGAGGAAGGTTCAGCATCACTGGGATGCAGGGTGATGATGTCAGCAATAGCAATTTGGCCACAAACACTGTTCGCTCCAGCATGCTATGTGCACCTCATAACTACTCTCCTTGGGGCACCCAAAGGTGTCCCAGGCTACTAAAGTGTGCGGGTTTGGCTTGAAGAAAAGGATGGCAACCCTAGGGCATGCGCAATTATAAAATGTGACATGTGTTTGATATCTATTTACTCAGTGTCACTTCATCTTTTATATTTTAATTAAAAACGGGGTTATGTATTTTTTTGCATTAAAATTCAAAAAAGGGTAAAATTGTGTTTGAAAAACCGATGTGCAAATACCGTGTGACATAAATGGCAACACCCACCAATTTATTCTCTAGGCCCTCTGCTTTAAAAAAAAGATATAATGTTTGGGTGTTTTGAGTAATTTTCTAGCAAAAAGTGCCAGAAAAGGCCCAGATTGGAAGTAGTTAATAAAAGGTACAAAATAAGAAATAATGTTAGGATTTACCCTAACAAAGAAGCCCACCCTCCCCCCATAGCAAAGCATACATCTGATCAGTAGAAATTTCATTTAGCGCCTACTGGTCCGTCTGGAGGTGGCATCGCTTTTTCCCATTAAGTGTTGCTTTCTTCTGTTACAGCCCAGTGCATGTGCCAAACTGAGAATGAGGATCGCCCATAGAGAATGATGGCAGTAGACTCAATTCATTAACCTAAAACAACTTTTTTTGCCAAATTGAATGATATTTTTCACATCTGAGAGCTGAAAATAATCTCATTGCTGAAAATAATGATTGTTATGGCAGATAACACGTGTATAGACTCAGTGAATAGAACCTAATCCCCGTCTTCACCTTGGCACAAGTGCTTGGCAGAATGACATTTTCAGCCTGCTGCCCCTGCCAAGCTGTAGAAGACACCAGTGCTGGGCAGGCCAGACAGTTCTCAGTGACATCTAATGATCTGAGGAATGTCATCCTATGTCCAAATGCTTCGGACTTGGGGCCGTTAATAGTTGTGATCTTATTTTTAACATAGGTATATGGGAGCTTTCTCACTTGCCAAAGTATTTGTACATTTCTCAACCCAGTTTTGAGAGTTATACAACACAGTCAGTCTGGTGACCTAGAATTGATAAGGTGTGTTACTTTCGCGCTCACTATGATTAGATGGGAGAAAACACACTGAATAAAAAAGACTAAGGCGGTGTGACAGCTGTTGTAGCAGATATAGTTATCCGTACTATATTGACAGAATGATTTTTTTGAAAGGGGGTTGCTACGCGCTCGTCACAAAACACACTTTAGCATAATGTGTAAACCATAAAATAATTCCTGATAAAATAAGGAATAAATATTAAAGTGACCAACAGTGCATATGTAACAAATAAGATTGTAGAGCCAATATTGTGTGTCTCACGGCTGGACACCAATATATAAACTCCCTGACAAACAGTTTTTTGCACAGACTCATAGATTATACAGTATTCAACTTAACAGTGCTAATGTGTCTCAAGGCTGGACACCATTATAAAAATAATAATAATAATAATGTTACATATGCACTGTTGGTCACTTTAATATTTATTCATTATTTTATCAGGAATTATTTTATGGTTTACACATTATGCTAAAGTTTGTTTTGTGACGAGCGCGCAGCAACCCCCTTTCAAAAAATCAGTCTGGTGACCTGTTATTTTCTAACTGCAATTAAGCAGCACAGTCTGGAGAGCTACCCGCCAATCACCTGTGATGGGTTGGACAGTGAAGGAGTATCAAAAGACTGTTGAGTATATCTCTCTGCTCTCTCCAGCACATGTAAAGGTAGAACACTTGATTGGCCCTGAGTACCAACATTTCCTCTGCTTTTGTAATAGGGATTACAAGGATTTAAAGTGGAGTTCCAGTCATTTTCAAGTTTATTAACCACTTGACAACTGGGCACTTAAACCCCCTTCCTAACCAGACCAATTTTCAGCTTTCAGCGCTCTCACACTTTGAATGACAATTACGCCGTCATGCAACGCTGTACCCATATGAAATTTGCGTCCTTTTTTTCACACAAATAGAGCTTTCTTTTGGTGGTATTTAATCATCGCTGGCTTTTTTTATTTTTTGCGCTATAATTAAAAAAAGACCGAAAATTTTGTTAAAAAAAATATTTTTCTTTGTTTCGGTTATAAAATTTTGAAAATTAGTAATTTTTCTTCATAAATTTTGGCCAAAATTTATACTGCTATATATCTTTGGTAAAAAAAAAACAAATTTGTGTATATTATTTGGTCTTTGTGAAAGTTATAGAGTCTACAAGCTATGGTGCCAATCACTGAAAATTGATCACACTTGATATATTGACGGCCTATCTCATTTCTTGAGACCCTAACAAGCCAGGAAAGTACAAATACCCCCCAAATGACCCCTTTTTGGAAAGTAGGCATTCCAAGGTATTTAGTAAGGGGCATGGTGAATTTTTTTAAGTTGTAATTTTTTGCCACAATTCTTTGCAAAATGAAGTTTTTTTTTTAATTTTTTTTTTTCACAAAATTGTCATATGTTAACAGGTTATTTCTCACACCCAGCATATGCATACCACAAATTAC
>BLSH010527753.1:793901-809669 GCA_018402905.1 Glandirana rugosa
GTACGTGTGTGTGTGTGTGTACGTGTGTATGTACGTGTGTGTGTGTGTACGTGTGTGTGTGTACGTGTGTGTACGTGTGTGTATGTACGTGTGTGTGTGTGTGTGTACGTGTGTGTATGTACGTGTGTGTATATGTATGTGTGTGTCTGTACGTGTGCGTGTGTACGTGTGTGTGTGTCTTCGTGTGTGTACGTGTGTGTGTGTACGTGTGTATCTGTACGTGTGTGTATGTACGTGTGTGTGTACGTACGTGTGTGTACGTGTGCGTCTGTACGTGTGTGTATGTACGTGTGTGTGTGTGTGTGTGCATGTGTGTGTGTGTGCATGTATGTGTGCATGTGTGTGTGTGTGTGCATGTATGTGTGTGAATGTGTGTGTGTGTGCATGTATGTGTGTGCATGTATGTGTGTGTGTGTGTGTGTGTGTGTGTGTGCATGTATGTGTGTGTGTGCATATGTGCATTTATATATGTGTATATGTTTATATATATGTGTGTGTATATATATATAAATATATGTGTATGTATGCGTGTTTATGTGTGTTTACATGTATGTATGCGCTTTTAATCATGACAGAACTGATTTTTTTCCACTTGTGCATAGTCCAGCAAAGAAAAGTTGTTCCTCTGAAAGGTGAGCCGTGCTTAGATCTCTTTTCAGAGGTATCTGACAGCCAGTAAAGAGGCATTATGTTGCCTCCTGTTTTAACCCCCTAAATTATTTATCACTATGCTGCAACTGCATATGATGCACCCAGTTGTGGAGTGGTTGCAGTGCAGCCCCATTCACCTAGGTATACTTCAAGGGTTCCCTGACTGGAAAAAGATTGAGAAACACTGGCATAGAGTAACTGATCTCTCCATTTTCCTCCTACAGCCAATGAATGACTTCAGGAGGAAGAGGAGAAGTGGGGGAGAAATCAGTTTCTTTATATGCAGCCACCCACTTGCGATCGGGCCCTGGCGTTCCGCCACTGGGCTCGGAGGACAGGGCCCAGTCTGGGGGTCAGGGGGGGGCCTTCATGGTTTCTTGCATCGGGGCCCAGAAGGTTCTAGTTACGCCACTGATATGGAGTTCTGTACTTGCCAAATATGCTGCAGAAATCTCCCTCCACTATGTCTGGCTGTAGCCATTTTAACTGTGGGCAGCTGAAGCTGCTGCCTGTTCACTTCCTGGATTTACACAGACACACAGAGGCACACCTCCAGCTCTGCAGCCCTGAAGCTTTCATTAGCCCTCTTATGACTCACCCCCCCTCCCTTCCTGGCAAACTTTCACGAGAGTGAGAGAGAAAGCTGTTCATGATGTCATAAGCCTAGGCTAATGACCAGACAAGAAAGAGGAAGTGGGCTGTATAAGGTATTTACTGGCAGAAAAAAAAATGTTTTACTATCCAAAGTTAAAACAACAAGGGCAGAAGATTTATTAGATGGAAAGTTGAAAAAATGACTGAAGAGCTGCTTTAATTGGGTCAGGGTTCACTAGAGTCCAAGCCTGGGTGACTCACCCTGGGAACCATCTAGTGCCTCCCCCTGGTGTCTGGGAGGTTGGAGAACCTTCTAGAGGGCGGGGGTTAGGAGGAGCTGCCATGAATATTTATGGGGCCTCAGCCAATACCCAGATGTGGGCTGGCAGGGGGCAGAGACAACCCCATAAATAGACATGGGCCATTCCAGCTGGGGAGTCGGGTAGAAGATGGAGATGGAGTGCTAAGGAGAGGCTGTCGGTGGCCCTTGAGGGAACCCCCTGCCGGGGAGAGGTAATACCTTGAGCTGGAGGCTCAGGATACCTGGTCTAGAAGGATCCCACCAGAGGAGGCAGTTGGAGGAGAACCTTCAGGGCAGGCAGTGGGACAGAGCAAAAGACAGACAGTAAGTAGAGATCACCACTGAGCAGGGACAACACAAGGGGAGAGACTGTCAGCTGTAACAGTGCTCTCTGAAGACAGCAGTGGGCTTATTCTTCATCCTTGCCCTGGTGAATCTCCTTGGAAGTGTGCCAGTCGGACAGGACTGGGGCAGAAAGTCAATCAGGAAGACTGGGAGGAAGATCTGCCAAGAGTGGCTGGTGGCAGCCAGGTGGGCTAGCAATTTTTTGCAAGCAAGTGAAGCAGGGACCAGT
Organism: Glandirana rugosa; assembly: GCA_018402905.1. Lineage (NCBI taxonomy): Eukaryota > Metazoa > Chordata > Amphibia > Anura > Ranidae > Glandirana > Glandirana rugosa. The sequence goes on from BLSH010527753.1 coordinate 796,022, forward strand.
GGCCACAGGGAAGCATGAGGGGGTATGTCATGCTGTTCGCTCTCTGGACTACTTTGTCAAGGGACTAAGAGTTCCTGCCTGTAATGGGCCTCTGCTGAGCTAATACAAAACTGTTAGTTCCCTCAAGAGTGGGCAGCAGGTGCTTTGCTGAGAAAATCACATTTGCGCAGGAGGAAGGAAAAGGGTAATTTTGTAAATAAGGAGGAATTGTCCCTTTTTGTTCATAGTTCTGGACATTTTTCAAGTTGGGCATCACATAATTCACTACCCTATCCGAGTTATCAACCCCTAATAAAACATAAAGCCAAGGACTGGCTCCTGTGTTGGAGTGCATGAAGGAAATGCTGTGTGACTGGCTCTGCAGCTGTGGGGACCCGGGATACTAGCGGCTCCTACGGAGGTAGTGCTACACATGCTATTGCTAAGTATGTGATATAAAAGCACCCCCAGATCCTGTTCTCTTGCACTATATTACCAAAAGTATTAGGACGCTTGCCTTTATATGCACATGAACTTTAATGGCATCCCAGTCTTAGTCCATAGGGTTCAATATAGAGTTGGCCCACCCATTGCAGCTATAACAGCTTCAACTCTTCTGGGAAGGCTATCCACAAGGTTTAGGAGTGTGTCTATGGGAATGCTTCACCAGTCTTCCAGAAGCACATTTGTGAGGTCAGGCACTGATGTTGGACGATAAGGCCTGGTGTTCTATCGGATTGAGGTCAAGACTCTGTGCAGGTCAGTCAAGTTCGTCCACCCTAAACTCGGGCATCCATCTTTATGGACCTTTCTTTGTGCACTGGTGGGCAGTCATGCTGAACAGGAAGGGGCCATCCCCAAACTGTTTCCACAAAATTGGGAGCATGAAATTGTCCAAAATGTCTTGGTGTGCTGATGCCTTAAGAGTTCCCTTCACTGGAACTAAGATGCCAAGCCCAACCCCTGAAAAACCACTCCACACCATAATCCCTCCTCCACCAACCGATTTGGAGCATTGCACAAAACAAGGTCCAAAAAGACATGGATGAGCGAGTTTGGGGCGGAGGAACTTGACTGGCCTGCACATAGTCCTGACCTCAACTGGATAGAACACCTTTGGGATGAATTAGAGTGGAGACTGCGAGCCAGGCCTTCCCGTCCAACATCAGTGCCTGACTTCACAAATACAAATGGTCAAACATTCCCATAGACACACTCCTAAACCTTGTGGACAGTCTTCCAAGAAGAGTTGAAGCTGTTATAGCTGTAAAGGGTGGGCCAACTCAATATTGAATCCTATGGACTAAGACTGGGATGCCATTAAAGTTCATGTGCGTGTAAAAGCAGGTGCCCCAAAACGTTTGCTAATGTAATGTACAAGCACCCCCAGATCTTTTTCCATGACTAATTTTCCCTCCTTATATGTAATGTGCATGTGTATTTTTGGACATAACTTTACAGACCAAGACTAAAAGAGGGACAACTGAGGCTGCATGAGGGACGAGGGATTTGGTCTCAATAGAGGACAATCTTTCCAAAGGAGGGACAGTTTGGAGCTATGTAAATGGAATGAAATATTTTGGGGTAACACATTTTATCTGCTATCTCAATACCTCAATCCATATATTTAAACCCACCCAACATCTGTTTTACACCAGAAGGAAGGATAGGCAAAAAGAAGCCCAAGAGGACAAACTCTTAATTTCTTCAAAACATTATCGATAAAGGAATTCATTAACTCTCCCACTTTTTGAGTAGATGAATAAAAGACGTGTTTATCCTCCCCTGTTGATCAAACAAGCTGTGCAGCTCTGTGTACTGTACAAAATCCAGCTAGTTTGTAGCATAGCAATTTGCATAAGTTATTTTTACACCTCTGTGTTTTAAATATTTATTACTCCGTCTGCAGCAGAAGTGAACAAATGATTGGCCCTGATCTCTTGATAAGCGCAATCTTAAAACTTTTTATCTAGTAGAGAAGTCACACATTTGATGTAGCCCGTGAATTTCGGGTGAATATTTTATTCTAATACACTGTGCTCTGTTGTTTCGTACATTGAGGGGAAAAAAAGATCGGAGGGATCTGCTTGGGGTTGTTATAGGCCAACATCCCCGATTTCTTCACAGTTAAGCCCCCACCACTTGTCTCTTGGGGAATCTGTGCAGGCAATAAAGTTACAAATGTTCTTAAAAGAACTGGAGGCATAGTCTGCATGCAACCGTCTGTAGAGTCTGCAGATGTTGAATATTTATAATATATGTAATTACTATGCACCGTAGTTATAGCAGCTGAGAATTTACTCACACCCTCCTTTACAAGGCATAATTAGACGGGGCAAGGCCAACTTGACAGTTGTGTTGTTGAACAATTTGCAGAATTCAAATGTCTATGCTCTATAAATTGCGCAGAGCTAACTAAAAATCCATCTCTACGACCCAGTTCATCATGGCACGTATGTCAAGTGCAAATTATGGTTGAGATTATGTTTTTTTTTTTTAAAGCATATTGAGATTTTTTTTATTTGAAAAAAAGTAAAAACTGTTTTTGTAAAACTGGACCTGACCTTCTTTCTAATTTTTCTTTTTTATGGCAGCATTCATACAGGTTAAAACTCCACCAGTCAACTCCATAGGACACATCCATAGATTCATTTTTACCTTAAAAACCACCTGTGTTCAAACATTTTCTTAACCTTCAACTGCATAAAACATATATGTGGTGGAATAAAAGTGAGCTTAACGTCCAGCCACAGCAGACATGCATCCATGTCGTTCTGAGTCTGTATGCTGAGAGCGCACTTGTTTCGCGCTCACTGATCGAGCATCGACAGCTATTGGTCATGGCTTCTAATTGTGAGCCAGCTGGGCAAGCTCCCGATCATGTGACTGCTGTGAGAGCCAATGCCTCCTGGGCATTAAAGCTCACTTAAAGGGCCTCTGGGAGCAGTGCCGAGACAAGATCATCTGCCTCCCAGGGTGAACATTCCACATTTGTGCCCCCTACCCCCAAGGTGTATGAACACTAAGTATTGGGACGCCTGCCTTTACACGCACATGAACTTTAATGCCATCCCAGTCTTAGTCCATAGGGTTCAATATTGAGTTGGCCCACCCTTTGCAGCTATAACAGCTTCAACTCTTCTGGGAAGGCTGTACACAAGGTTTAGGAGTGTGTCTATGGGAATGTTCGACCGTTCTTCCAGAAGCACATTTGTGAGGTCAGGCACTGATGTTGGACGAGAAGGCCTGGCTCACAGTCTTCGCTCTAATTCATTCCAAAGGTGTTCTATCGGGTTGAGGTGCAGGCCAGTCAAGTTCCTCCAACCCACACTTGTTCATCCATGTCTTTATGGACCTTGCTTTGAGAGCCTGAGTCTATGTAATGTAAATTTCAGCATATTTCCCCTACCCAGGAGAGTAGTAGTGTTGCATACACCCAATGATAGACCTGGATGTGTAAGGTAAACCAGATTCTCAGCACCAGAAACCAGTGCGGGCATATGTTCTTAGTCGTGCACATTGCTCACATGCTAATACTTCTAGGCAAAGAAGCAATAGAAGCACTATTCCAGTTCATGTACACGCGCACATGCGCATACAAATTAGCGTGCTTACTTGACGCCCTGTGGCCTATTTAAACTGGCCGTTACCATGAGCAGTTGCTGAATGGTCTTCAGCTTGTACTTGTATTCCTGTGACCTGATCCATTGAACCTGCTTACCTGTGTATGACCCAGCTTTCTCCTGGACTTTGCTTTTTCTCCTGCATTAACTTTGTTCATCTGATCTCTCTGACCTCGGCCTGTTTACTGGACTCATACTGGGAAACTTTGTTCGCAGTAGATGCCTGTTAAGGGGAATGGAGTCTCCCAGTAAGAGTCCAGTGTCGGGTGGAGCCGCATATGTGAGGTCACCATGCATGAGTCTGCTAGCTATACTAGATGTTTGTACTGCTTCTAACTTGTTTTTTACATGTAAGTGCAATGATTTTTTTTGATTAAATGGTGTTTTACATTCTGCACTTCGAAGTCCCTTCCATCTGACATTTATATCTATGAAGCCATAGGAGATCTAATAGCTTCCTTCCCTTCCTGCCCTTCTGAGCACTAGTGCACACTGTGTTCGTTTTGGAGCATGCACTGATACTTTCTATCACATTGGATTGACTATTTTGGGACTGATTTTTTATGATTTTTTTAAGCTGTTTAATACTAAGGTTTTTCAATTTTTTTCTGTGGCAATATAATTTACATTACTTATTAAATTTGAGTAAGAGGGATGGACATTGTTTTTTTTTTAGGATTTTTTTTATAAGTTTTGTATGCTGGCTTACACAAGTAGCAGCACCTTCTTCTATCAGTTGTAACAGGGATAAACACAGGGGATTTTTTGGTTTGAAAAAAAAAAACTGGCAGGGGTAATAACCCTTGCTTACTCTATCCAAAATAAAAAAAGTTTTGCCTTAAGTTACACTTTAGAGAAGTTTGGCACAATAAGGTACCACCAATGGACAATGGTCACTAGTAATAATTGAGAGATTGAACTTCCCAAAGACAGAAAATGCAATGAAAACCTAATGGGTTTTACAACTCTCCAAAATGTTGAGTTCATGTGTTTCCAATAAAGGTATTGGTGCTATAGCATAAAAAGATATTTTAGACAGTTGTGCATCTCCAACAGTTTGAAGAAGGTCCTTTTTATTTTACAACATGACTGTTCCCCTGTACAATAAAGACATGGGTTGACGAGTTTGGTAGAAGAACTCAAGTGGCTTGCACAGAACCCTGGCTTCAACCTGCTTGAAAACCTTTTGCAATGTGATGACTTGGAACAGCGATTGCAAGCTAGGTTTTCTCGTCCCACATTAGTACTTGACTTCACATATGCTCTTGTGGCTGTATGGGTGCAAATTCCCACAGACACTCTAAAATCTTATGGAAAACCTTTCCAGAAGAGTGGAGGCTTCAATAGCTGCAAAATGGGGGTAACTCCATATTATTATGTCCATGATTTAAGAGTTGGATGTCCAACAAGCTTATAAAGGCATTATAGTCAGGTGTCCACAAACCTTTTGCCATATAGTGTACTGTATATGAACTGTCCCTATTGAGTTTACTGGTCTAAAGCCTTGCACACGCAGGTCGTTTGTCGTAGGACCGCGCTTCTGATTTTTGTCAAAAGCGTGTGTCCATGATTTTGGAAAGTATGCTGACTATTGGAAAATTTTTCTTCGACCGAACTCAACGTCAGAAGTGACGTCATGTTTTGCATATTTTTTGCATCTTTTTTCCTTTCTGAGGATGCTTAGTCTTGGAAAGAAAATCGAACGTGGCGTTGCCGTACAAAAAAAATTTACTAGTCTGCCCATCCAGCTTTTGTCTGACAAAATGTCAATTGGCTGTTGAAAGGAGCATACTAACGGTAAGAATTTCGGACCACAGGCTGTCAAATGACAATTCCCGTCCGAATTTCGTATCGTGTGTACGAGCCTTAAGTCTTTACGTGTATGTCTACTGCCATGGGAATGTCAGGAAGTACTCCCTACTGCAGTGGTCTCCAAACTGCGGCCCTGGGGCAGGATGTGGCCCTTTCCTTGCCTTTATCTGTCCCTTGAGGCATTATTCCTGCCCCTAACACCAATAATGGGGCATAATTCATGCCACTGACACCAACATCGAGACACTATTCATTCCACTGTCACCAACGATGGGGTATAATTCCTTCCATGAACAACAAAAATGGGGCACAATTCATCCCACTGACACCACAATTTCTCCCCCTAATACCGAAGATTGGGCATTCTTTACTCCCACTGGGCACAGTCCACCCCCCCAAAAGCCTGAAGGACAGTAATCTGGCCCTTTGATTAAAAAGTTTGGAGACCCCTGCCTTACCGGGTTTCCAAGCCTCACCACTTGTGCTCAGTTACAGATGGAGACATCTAACAGGAAAAAAGTGAGTGTGTGTGTGCGCGTTTATAAGGGCTTGACATGAAAGGAGCTAACAGTTAAAAAAAAAAAGTTTTATTTTCAGAGCAACATTTCGGGGTTATGAGATTGCATACTCCAACAATGAAAAGTAGAAATTTTTCTTTCTTTCTTTTGAAGGGTTGCAGCTATAGCTAGGAAAACAGAAGAACCATGGAGAAACTGGGCATATGGTGAAAAAATGATAAGCAGATGTTGTCGGTATACATTGCACATAATTCAAGGCCGTAGCTCTCATGCTTTTTCATTGTCTAATAAACCAATGCAATATGAAGCAGAACTCTGGGAATGGCACAGGCGCACTTGCTGCATTGATTTGGGCACTCTAAATGTTCTGGCATGTATTAAAGATAAATTCCAGGCATGGCACTTTTTACATAGTTACATCTGTCCAGCTTAGACCAATGGATGTATGTATGTGCCATACCTGTGGGATCACTGTGGAATCTGGAAATTCCTGTAGTGGGAACCCACTACTACAGTGATCTCAAATAGCTTCCAGGACCCATGCCTAGCAGCTGCCATGCTGCATCGTGAACACAGAGGTTGCTTGCTCAGCACGGGCACCATTCAAAGATTTGGCCTAGGTGAAGAGGTGGATGGTGGTGTCAGGATCTCTACTTCGTCCAATCAGAGAACACTTTGCATTCATTGAGAAAATGGAAAGTGTCTTAGAATGTAGCCATTGCCAAGCAGATGACCTCCTCTATTCAGTAAGCTTCAGTTCAGCCACTCAGCAAGCAACCGACAGCTAGTGGAACTTTCTGTAATAGCAATGCCTACTTCAGCGATTTCTAGCTTCCTGGGGATGCCACAGGTATGATACATATATACAGTACTTATATTGGGCCAAGCTGGATAAATGTAACTGTAAAAAATGCTATACCTGGTATTCATCTTTATACTTCCCTCTACACCCCTGATCCAGAGCTCTGTGGTCTATACATTACCAAACTGTCAAACTTCTGCCCCCTGCACAATGATCTTTTTAGTCTGTTTAATACTACATTTTGCTCATGAATATTTTATATTTGCTTAAAATGTTACAGCAACTAACTTCAACTGCTTTGCAAAAAAAATATGTTTACTGAGCTAAATAACTGAAGCTCAAATCACACACAGCTGAATGTGTAATTTTACTAATTCTCCCTGTATTACCCAACAGAAAGTTTCAGCAAGAGAGACATTCTCAGAGGGAGAAGCCATTGCTATATATTTGCTTTCTGTAAACCTCCAACCTCATCTTTTTTTTTCGCATTCCCCAAACCCCACCACCACACTACCATCAAAGCCCCCTCCTTGCTACATACCTTAAATTCAGCCAGTCTTATGACAAGTGGGGTCCTTGCCAAATACATCATTCTCTTGTCAGAGGTTCAGTGATGATGCACCACCAAGGATTTGTGGCCATGAGAGTTTGGATCCACAGAAATAGGACTGAATGACGTGGCGACAAATGGTGGGAGCTTAGTGTCTGCAGGGTCCAGCACTGTGTAGAAAGGGAGTATTGGAGGGGGTGCATGCTGGCTCTGCACATCCCAGGTGGTTTTGTAGATCTATCCCACTGCAAACACATGCAGGCACCACAATCTCTTGCAGCCAAGGTGGTATTTCTCAAGCCCTTTGTTGAGAGCCATGGGACAACCAGATAAGTCCAAGACACAATCTGCACTGGACCCTAAACCCCAATGGCAATGAGCCCAACCCTCCCACTCCTAAGGATATTTAAATGTCCTCTCTTTCCCTTGGGACTGGTAAATCTTCAGAGTTATCACACATTAAAGGCCTCACAACAGACCGCTCTCTATTGACCACATGGGGCATTCGCTCCTTTCAACAACTTAAGGACTCTTACAATATTCCAGACTTGGAAAGATTCCATTATCTTCAAACTTGCCATCTAGTAGAATAGCTAACTAAAAATCATGATTGGTCTACTATGCCCACGACAGCATTCTAGTTCAGATGTCAAACTTTCCCAACAACTCAAAACCTTATTTCTATTGTACTCCTCCATATTAGGCAACTCCAACATGCAGGCCCCAACGTACTTCTCAAAATGGAAATGAGACTTTAATACTACCCTATCTCCTGAGGACTGGAATAAAATGTGGGAAGCGCTGTTCATATCATCTCGTAACGTGATCTTGTTGGAAAATGTGTTTAAAGTTATGTCCAGGTATTACTTCACCCCGGTTAGGCTTGTGAAATGCCTCCCTGCCTACCCTCCATGTTTTTGGGGATGCTCGGACCTGATAGACATGAAGCATGTTTGGTGGATGTGCCCTAGGGTTATAAGGCTGTGGATATACACTATGTTCTATACGGTCCCCCATCTCAGCTTGCGTAAATACTCTTGGAAAGTGCTTCTGCACAAGAGGGGATTACCCAACACCTATAAATTAGAGGCATATGGCGATCCTTAATAACATGATTAACAAATTTTTACATATCTGGCAGCCCTGGCTTGATCAATTTCCATCCTCGCAGCCACCCACACATAGTTACATAGTTGGTAAGGTTGGGAAAAGACACAAGTCCATCCAGTCCAACCTGTGTGTGTGCTTATATGTTAATTGTACATTGTATACCCCTGTATATTGTGGTCATTAAGGTGCCCATCTAACAATTTTTTGAAATTATCGATGCTCCCCACTGAAACCACTGCTTGTGGAAGGGAATTCCACATCCTTACTACTCTTACAGTAAAGAACCCTCTACACAGTTTAAGGTTAAACCGCTTTTCTTCTAGTTTTAGTGAATGGCCGCGTGTCTTTTTAAATTCCTTTTCACGGAAAAGCTTTTTTCCTATTGTGGGGTCACCAGTACGGTATTTGTACATTGAAATCATATCCCCTCTCAACTGTCTTTTCTCCAAATAGAACAAGTTCAATGCTTGTAGTCTTTCCCCATAGCTGAGATCCTCCAGTCCCTTTATTAATTGTGTTGCCCTTCTCTGGACCCTCTCCAATTCCAGCACATCCCTCCTGAGAACTGGTGCCCAGAATTGGTCGGCATACTCAAGATGCAGCCGGACCAGAGTCTAGTATAGTGGGAAAATGATTGTTTTATCTCTGGAGTTAATCCCATTTTTAATGCATGCCAATATCCTGTTGGCTTTGCTTGCAGGAGCCTGGCATTGCATGGCATTGCTGAGCCCGTCATCTACTAAGACCCCCAGGTTCTTTTCCATCATAGATTCCCCCATAGGCTCTCCCCCTAGTGAGTAGTTTGCATTCATATTTTTAGCACCCAATTGCATTATTTTAAATTTTCCAACATTAAACCTCATTTGCCATGTAGATGTTCACCCCATTCATTTGTTTACATCTTCTTGCAAGGTTTCCACATCTTGCGTGGAAGTTATTGCCCTGCTTAGCTTTGTATCATCCGCAAATACTGAGATTGAGCTGTTTATCCCATCCTCCAGATCGTTAATGGATAAATTAAATAGGATTGGTTCCAGGACAGAACCCCGGGAGACCCCACTTTCCACACCAGACCATTCTGAGTATTCCCCATTTATCACCACCCCCTGGACTTGCTCCCGTAGCCAGTTTCCAATCCAGGTACTCACCCTATGGTCCATGCCGACAGACCTTAGTTTGTACAGCAAACTTTTTTTGGAATTATAAGTTGACAGTAGTTGAGTATGCTACCATCATAGTGGACCTCTGGGGTAATGACTCCTACCCCCCATCTTCCCTTTTTCCATCTCTACCCCACTTTTTGTCTTTCCTGTTTCACCAATCCCCTTTACCCCCCTCCTCTCTTTCCAACTTCTGTTTTCCTCCTTTACCCTAGGTCCACACATATGCGGTTTTTACCACGTTTTGCAGTTTGTAGAAACGCACTACAGTCCATTTAACATGGTTTCCTATGGATGCAGTTCACATCTGTGTGCTTTGCGGCGTTGCTTTTTTTGGAAAGGGTTGGGGACTTTTTTTCTCACTGCAGTTTGCATTTTGCATGCAATAGACTTCAATGGAGCTGCACCAGAAACACAAGTGTTGTTTTTTGATGTGTCTTTACTGCGATTTGCTGCGATTTTCATTTTCAAATCTGCCTAGCAACAACCCCCCCCCCAAAACATAAAAAAAACGCAAATCGGTGCAAAATTGCAGTAAAAGCCTGCAGAAAGTGCAGCATAGGTGTGAACCTAGACTTCACAGTTTTGCCTTTTCCGCCACTTTCTTCGCAATACAGGTGCCCCTCTTTCTTTTATGTGCAGTATCAAAAAAAGCATCTGTAGTATTCACAATGTAGTAAATTCACTATTCCCATTGAGTTCCCACAACTTTTATTAAGATTCTCTTCAAATGGGCCAATGTGTGCTTTAATTTTGAGTATCACTCTCCTATACCACAAGTACACGGCTTGCCATAAGGTCCTGCCGACCCCATTATCCATCACTGGATATCCAAAATATCCCTCGCTTCTCTACCAGAGAGTGCTTTTTAAATGTTTCATTGAACCTCCGTTTTCATGTGGGTTGAGACATCTCAATTATGTTTTTGTACAAATGTACAAATGTTACAATGCAATGTATATTTAACGTGCTTGAACTTATTCCTTTTCAATAAAAGCAAAGTGAAAGAAAGCAAATATTGCTGCAAAAGCTACATTATTTATTTTTACAAGTGTTAGTCAAGGTAATTTTTACTATCGATTTTTTTTTCCCCGCTATGGATTGGGCTTTAAACATTTATTTGTAAATTAAAACCCAACTCTAGGCACCATCTTTTTTTCATGGCTTTAGAGCGCTGAGTAGATTTTGTAGAGCGCCTTGTAGCAATTGAATCCACAGTGCATGTGTGAGCTGAATCTTCTATTAAAATCTCCAATTGAGGAATGTTGGTTCAAGGGACACAGCTAGATACCTCTGGTGGGGCTGTCTTCAGCTAATTACCCCTGTGCTGGGCCTTGAGTAGAGCTCAGAGGGCGAAGAAAGGAATAAGAGCACCACATCAATAATCATAGTCCAAAGAAGATTTCAAGTAGTTCATATTAGATGTCAAAAAGCCAACTTGCCTTTCACTGCGCAGCCAGCCATTACTATTGTTACTGCTCCCGAAAACTGATGTTTTGATGGTTTACCTACAATTGTTAACAACTTGTGGTGTTAGTTCACTCAGTGCTTGATCCCTGATAAAGGGGGACTGTTGGAGCCTCCAAAAGGTGTTGGATTTTAATTCCATCACAATATGAACTACTATCTTATTTTGTTGACTCCTGGTGTGGTGGTCTTATTCACTTATTTGCCCTTTAGTAGAAATGGTTTGCTTTCTTCCAACAGCCTAAAATTATTACTTTCTGGATAGTACAGCTCTTGATATACTTCTGTCCAATGCCAACATCAGTGCTGCTATTATGAGAGACATCAGCACCGATGTTATGGCTCTGCACCAGTCCACACTTTACAAACTGCAACCTTTGCTGATCCTACGCCATTCAATGCCCAAGTGCTGTGGTGGCAATGCAACACTATCACTGATTTCTATCATACATGCAGAGCTGATTTGAGCAGGAGGGCAAAAGTATAGTGATAGGTCAACCTACTAAGTCCTCTAATGCTACCAAAAGGATGATCCCTTGAGTTGGGCTTTAACCACTTGCTTACTGGGCACCCCACTCCTAACCGGACCAATTTTTAGTTTTCAGCGCTGTCATTCTTTGAATGACAATTGCACAGTCGTGCGACGTTGTACCCAAATAAAATTGATGTCCTTTTTTTCCCACAAATAAAGCTTTCTTTTGGTGGTATTTCATCACCTCTGCTGTTTTTATTTTTTGCGATATAAACGGCAACAATTTTGAAAAAAGAACATTTTTTTTATACTTTTTGCTATAATACATGTCCAAAAATGAAAAATAAAAAACGAATTTATTCATCAGTTTAGGCCGACATATATTCATCTACATATTTTTGGTAAAAATAAATCGCAATAGGCGTATATTGATTGGGTTGCACAAAAGTTATAGCGTCTACAAACTATGGAGATTGGTTTATGGTGCTTTTATTCTTTTTTTTTACTGGTAATGGTGGCAATCTGCGATATTGCTGCGGCCATGTCGGACATTTTTTACACTTTTTTGGGACCAATGACATACAGCGATCAGAGCTAAAAATAGACACTGATTACTATGTTAACACTAAGGGGGGCAGTGAAGGGGATAACTGTGTTCCCTGTATGTGTTCTAACTGTGGGGGGGCGGGGCTAACAGGGACATAACAGATCTAACTGATCCTGATCACAGGGATCAGTAGATCTGTCATGCCCCCCTCACAGAGTGGGGAACCGCTGTGTTTACATCTGCGGTTTCCCCCGTTCTAGCTCTCTGTGAAGGGATCGTGGGTCTCCGGCAGACATCGAGTCTGCCCGACCCACTGGCACACTCACGCAGCTGCGAGAGCTCGCCTGGAGCGTGCAAAGGGGCAGACGTCAGTTGACGCCCCCCGGCAATTCAGATCCGGCAATCGGGTATAGCGCGGATCTGAAGCGGTTATAGACAGCAGGCTCAATTCACTACACTTTATTCCCATATGTTAGCTTGGTGATTTTTTTATAACTATAAAAAAGTAAAACATCAATTTAAAAATCATGGAAATTTAAACTAAAAATTACCTTGAATCATTATAGTTTTCCTTTTAAGCTAAAGGTGCCCTTGAAGCAAGGAAAAACATTGACAAACACCGACCCATAAAAATAGTTGTGCCTGCTTTCATTGTCTAACCTGTCATGGAACAATGGCAGCTGTCATCTGATTTAGCAAACTGCTTTCTTTCCCGTAGTCATATGTATAAGGTCAGTTATACTTAATCTTAGACTTTTTTTTTAATACAATTCTGCCCACAGTAAATATTTTCCAAGCACAATAAAGCTATTAAACTATGACCATGGCACTTGTTCTGCCTGATATATATTTTTCCTCTCTGCCTGTTGTTATGACCACAGACTATAACTCTTCTTTTAGTACAATGGACGCCTTTGTTATCTGTTGTGTTTTTCCTCTTTAAGACATTATATTACATCCTAATCTCTTCATTTCACTGCTGCCCGCTCAGGCCGTCCACTGGGAACTGGAGATGGCATGAGGTTTCAGGAACACCTGCGTGCACTGCACGGTTAACTCTGTCACTTCTTTCTATGCCTATGGCCAAGTTAGTAGTGGCATTGCCACATATTTCTATTTTGATAGGTTAACCACTTCAGCCCCGGAAGGTTTTGCAGCTTTAGGACCAGAGCACTTTTTGCGATTCGGCACTGCGTCGCTTTAACTGACAATTGCGCGGTCGTGCGACGTTGTACCCAAACAAAATTTGCGTCCTTTTTTCCCACAAATAGAGCTTTCTTTTGGTGGTATTTGATCGCCTCTGCGTCATTTCTGATCGCCGCTATAAACAAAAGAAGAGCGACCATTTTGCAAAAAAACCCAAATTTGTTACTTTTTGCTAAAATTCAAATCCAAAAAAAAAATATAAAAAAACATTTTTTTTCACCGTTTTTGGCCGATTTATATTCTTCCTCATATTTGCGATAAAAAAAATCGCAATCGGCGTTTATTGATTGGTTTGCGCAAAAGTGGCCGCGTTTACGGATGATGAGAATTCATTTCTGGGGTTTTTATTTTTTTTTTATTTTTTACTAGTAATGGCGGCGATCTGCGATTTTTAGCGGTACT
>BLSH010527753.1:815806-827427 GCA_018402905.1 Glandirana rugosa
GGAATACCGTACACGTTTTCGACGACGAGGATTATCTCTTGAAGATATCAAAACAGGGAGACAGTGACGACCGGTGGACGCTTTGTCGTAGAAAAGCGTCTGTTTTGACAGTAGTCGACACATGTTCCTTCGGTTCTACCGTACCATGTCCTCTGTTTCTTCTTACGTGAGTACTAGGCGGTTTTATAACCGATGTGGGAATACCATCGACTTTAGTTGTAGAAACTTATACTGACTGTTGAGTCAAGACTGTTTAAGTATAAGATTTCGTCCCTTGAGGTTTGATGCCAAGAGGTCGACAACACCTTGATGTCAGGACGAGTGGTAATAACCGTGGGGAAAAAGATCCTGCTGATATAAATTTGGTACATTTCCATTTATTTCTGAAGACATTCACTCAGTTATGCAAAACATGAAGGGGTGCCAATAATGGTGAGCAGGACTGTAGTTCCACAACAGCTGGAGAACCGTAGTTTGGAGTTCCCTGCTTTAGAATATGAATTTGTCAGAACTGAGTTGTCAGTCATATTCAAAGATGTTGATTTCAGCTACCATAAGGGTGTAGCCAATATTTTGGCGGATCATGAGTGCATTCTTCTTTGTCTCCTGTACCATGCCATCTTGGCTTCCTTGTACACAGCTGATGACAGTTTTGTCTGCGAAAAGATGCTGTTTCGCAGGTGGCCAGCAGTGACAGAGGGACAAAACTATAGAAGTTCTCTATTAGGAGCAGCAGCTTTTGCACATGCCATAAGGGTGGCAATCTCCTCTAGTGTCTCTGTTGTGAGTTTTACCCTGGACATCCAATTTATGATGAGATGCTCCAGAAAGAAGTCTGTAGTTGAAGCATCTGATATCCAAGGTTCCCTCATGATTAATGCTTCCATGGTCTACAATGGTGTGATATTTGTGATAATGCAAATCTGTCAGATCCTATCAAATGACATATCCTCACCAGCATGTAAACCAGATGTCAGAAATCTTGGAGGACATCACTGGCCAAATACAGTACATACCTATTAGTAGGAGATTTGAAGGTGGAAGTGATAAAGCTGCTACATGACAGATCCACTGGCTTATTCTCAAACATAAGATGGCCAGGAATCTGTCATTTGGTGGTGGTAGTGCTACCATTGCTAAAGGACAGATCCCTGCCCACTGAGCATAAGCACAAACACGACAGATCCCCGACCACTGAGTGTAAGCAAGCACAAAATATCCCTTTTAAAGGAGTGCATCCTACCGCATCTACAACTTCACATGCAGGTTTATGGCATCCCCAAAGCATGCTATTTAACCGCTTGCTTTCTGGGTACTTAACCCCCTTCCTGCCCAGGCCACTTTTCAGCTTTCAGCGCTGTTGCACTTTGAATGACAATTGCGCGGTCATGCAACACTGTACCCAAAATAAACTTTTATTATTTTTTCACACAAATAGAGCTTTCTTTTGGTAGTATTTAATCACCACTGTGTTTTTTACTTTTTGCTAAAGAAACAAAAAAGGCCAACAATTGAAAAAAATAAAAAATAAAGCATTTTTCATAGTTTGTTATAAAATTTTGCAAACAGGTAATTTTTCTTTTCACTGATGTGCGCTTATGAGGCAGCACTGATGAGCACTGATAGGCACTGATGAAGCGACACTGATGGGCACTAATAGGTGGCACTGATGAGTCTGCACTGATGGGCACTGATGAGGCGGCACTGGTGGGCACTGATGAGGAGGCAATGATTAGGCTGCACTGATAGGTGGCACTGATGGGCACTGGTAGGCAGGACTGATAGGTGACCCTGATGATGAGGCATTGATGGGCACTGATTGGCAGCACTGGTGGGCAATGATAGGTGGCACTGGTGGACACTGATTAGCAGCTTTGGTGAACATTGATAGGTGGCAGTGGTCGGCACTGATTAGCAGCACTGATGGGCACTGTGTGGGACCAATGTCCCTGTAACAAAAGCCGGTTTTTACCTTTCTCCTAATGCTGTCAGGGTGAGGAGAGAAAAAGCCGATAACTGGCTTCTGTTTACTTCCATGATCAGCTGTCATTGGCCACGTGGTCACGTGGTAAAGGGCCGCTGTTATTGGCCCTCTACCCTGTTCTGTGATCAGCTGAGTTCAAAGAACTTGACAATCACAGAGCATGCGATCACGGGAGGACATCTATTGATCTCCTCCCGGCACTGGAAGTCCACGCTGTAGCCATCCTTCGGCTATAGCGTGGGTAGAAAGTGGTTAAAGTATTTGTATATTTTAACCACTTGCTGACCAGCGACGTACCAGTACCCTGCTGGATTGCAAGAATATTATATTGGTCATAGCTGCAAAATCATCAGAGCGGCTAAAAGACCAAGTAAAAGTCATCATGCTGAACAAAGTAAAAGTCAACAGAGCGGCTAAAGAACAGCTGGATTACTTTTACAGGTGGAGAGAGTTGTGCCAGGAAAGGATGTGATCGGGGAATCTGGGTCCTGGGACACAGTGACAGGAACTGATGTTGTTCCTCCCACTGTGTGACGTCAGAAACCAGAAGCGATGAGGATTTTGTCACTTTCAGTTTTAGCTTGTTGTTTGCAGTTACCGACTTGTACAAGCATCTGATCAAACCGATCTCAGTTTGATCAGATGCTATGGAGAGCAGAGGAGAGATCTGGAGTCTAAAAGACCCCAGATCTCTCCATAAAGAGGATCTGTCATGGCCCATGCTATCACAAGGACTTTGTTCATCCCTTGTGATAGCATTAAAAGTGATTTAAAAATAAAAATAATAAAGAGACAATGTAAAAATAAAAAGTAAATAAAATAAAAATGAAAATGAAAAAAAAAAAATTGAAACCGCCCCTTGTGCACACACACAAATGCGAGTGGGCTTGTCAGTCCCGTCCTCAATGTAAAAGGCGATCACACCACACATATATGACATCGCCACGTACGTAAGAGCAAGAGCAAAAATTCAAGCTTCAGGCCTCCTGTGTAACTCTAAACTGGTAACCTATAAAGGCTTTTAAAGTATCGCCTAAGGAGATTTTTAGGTACTATAGTTTGGCGCCGTTAAACATGTGTATGCAGTTTTAAAGCGTGACATGTTTGGTATCTATTTATTCAGCGAAACATCATGTTTTATGTTTTAATAAAAATTGGGAATTATATAGGGTTTGTGTGCACTAAAATTCATTCAAGTGTATTTTTCCCCAAAAAATGTGTTTCAAAAATTGCTGCGCAAATACCGTGTGACATAAAAAATTGCAACACCCAACAGAATTTTTACATTAAATTAATGGTACATGGCAGTGCCCAACTATTCATGCCCTTTTTACAAAATTTTGCAAACTGGCCTTGAAAAAGGCCAGATCCAATCAGATCAGATTCAGGATTTGGTTTAGTATACTTTTTGCTGGCATTGCCAAATTCCCTGCAAACTGATTTTTGCTAGATTCGCTCATCCATATTCACAGGGTTGAGCGAACAGCATTGCGAAAAGCAACAAACCTTTGACTGCCTGCTTACCTCTACCAGCCTGGGTAATGCTATGCAAAGCATTACAGAAAGCTAATATAAAGATGTGCTCTGGTTTTCATACTGGTTGTATTTAACCGGTTCCACACTGCCGCAAAAAGGCGGCGATTTGCGCAGGTGCAGCTATGGGGCGAGCGCGCACCGCCTCCAGCGCGCTCTCATGCCCGACACACTCCGGAGGAGTGTGCCCGTGGCTCGGTTGGACCCGATGTCCGCCGGCGAGCCGCGATGAGCTGCTAGAGCCAAAGAGCGGGGAACCGCCGATGTAAACACGGCGGTTCCCCGCTCTTTCAATGGGGACATAAGAGATCTACTGATCCCTGTCACTGATCAGTTAGATCTCTAATGCCCATGGTAGCCCAGCCCCCCCCACAGTTAGAACACGCCCAGGGAACACAGTTAACCCCTAGATCACCTGTGCAGGTTACTGCCAATGACATTTACACAGTAATCAGTGGACATTTAAATTTCTGATCGCTGTATAAATGTCATTGATCCCAAAAAAGTGTTAAAAAAGGACGACAAGTCCGCCCCAATATCGCAGTACCGCTAAAAATCGCAGTTCACCGCCATTACTGGTAAAAAATAAAAATAAAATAAAAACCCCAGAAATGAATTCTCATCCGTAAACGCGGCAACTTTTGCGCAAACCAATCAATAAACGCCGATTGCGATTTTTTCTACCAAAAATATGAAGAAGAATATAAATCGGCCAAAAAAAGTTTTTTTATATATTTATTTTTTGGATTTGAATTTTAGCAAAAAGTAAGAAATTTGTTTTTTTGTTGCAAAATTGTCGCTCTTTCTTTGTTTATAGCGGCGATCAGAAATGACGCAGCGGTGAAATACCACCAAAAGAAAGCTCTATTTGTTGGAAAAAAAGGACGCAAATTTGGTTTGGGTACAACGTCGCACGACCGCGCAATTGTCAGTTAAAGCGACGCAGTGCCGAATCGCAAAAAGTGCTCTGGTCAGGAAGGGGGTAAAACTTTCCGGTGGCTGAAGTGGTTAAAGTACATTTACTAAAGGCCCCTACACATGATGCAAATTTCTGATGGGAATTTTCATTCGATGACCTGTCGTCCGAAATTCTTTCCGTTGGTATGCTCCTTTCGACAGCCGATTTCGATTTTTCGTTAGGCAAAAGCTGGATGTGCAGACTAGTAAATTTTTGTTGTATGATAACACAACGTCCGATTTTTGTTCTCTTTGCGTATGAAAAAAATCGTACGACTGGGACTACGCATGCTCAGAAACGAAAAAAAGATGCAAAAATATTCAAAACATTACGTCACTTCTGACGTTGAGTTCGGTCGTACGAAAATTTTCGTATTGTTAGTAAGCTCTTCACTTTCGACATGAGACGAGCATCCAACAAAAAACGGACGTTCTGTCGTCCGAAAATTGGACAGTGTGTATGAGGCTTTAGTTGTTAGTTCTTTGGATAACTGAGCTCAATGGCATTTTCTTCATATCTGCATGTTCAGCTTAATTCTCCATTTTGCCCAGAGTCTATCTTTAGCTGTAGAGAGGGGATTAACAACCCACCAATGAAAGCATTAAGCAACAATGTAAATAATCTAAACGCAGTGCAGACCGGTGGACATTCTGCGCAAATAGCCGGCGGACTCCTTCCAGCACATGGCTCTGGCAGCTTGTCCGTAGGATTAGCACAGAACACAAGCAGGCAGCACAAGTGCTAATAATCCTGATTTATGTTTTTATTTTAGGAGACCTGGAGCATTGTTACATGAGGAAAATTGTACGCTGGCACTACAAGGACCCTTAGCTTATTAAAGTCATAAATCGCTTCGGGACACGGCTCTGCCAAGCAATGGAAGACTTATTTGTGGGCTTTTCATTCAAGTACCCCAATTATGACAGACTGCCAAAAATATTCTCCGGCTTCCAGCGTGGCTCTTAACCTAAACACTGCATACGTGCTTTCTGAAGCTGAAATCACATTTCTTTTGTTATGAACAAACATTAGCGTCAGTCGTACTCATTGACATTTACTGCAATTAACCACTTCAGTCCTGGGGGAGTTAATGGTGGAGGAGAGCAATTTTCACTTTTTAATTAGGGGTCTATTGATTTGCCATCAACTTATTATGATACTGAAAAGATATGTCATTTATTTTTCTTTTAGGACAAACAAGGATATCTTCTTAAGGTATTGTAAGACACTTTTACACTGTTATACAAGCTGTACACTCACTACTTTACATTGTAGCAAAGTGTCATTTCTTCAGAGTTGTCACATGAAAAGATATCATAAAATATTTACAAAAATGTGAGGGGTGTACTCACTTTTGTGAGATACTGTAGATCAGGGTTTTAGCTATCTGTAAGGGGGTAATTCTTATCAATGACCACAAGTGTAAGGAGCATTCTTCCCATTGACCATCACACTAATGTATCATGAATTGTATTTTTTTAATTTTTAGCAGGGGTTCCCTGAGACCGGAGAATTAGTTCAAGGGTTCCTCGTGTTGAAAAGGTTGAGTAAGGTTGCTTTAGATCATCCAAGTGAAAAATATAACATCAACATGTTAAAAAAAAAATTAAATAAAAATCAAAAACCGAATCACTGAGTTGGAACAAGGATCACCCCCCCCCCCCCCCCCGTCAGTATTTTGTTGAACCACCTTTTGCTTTAATTTCAGCCTTTAGCCTGTTGGGACATCTCTACTAACCTTGCACATCTAGACTTTCAGATCTAAGTTCAGTTAAATTTGATGGTGACCGTTTGTGGACTGCAGTCTTTAAATCCCCAGTTCCACAGATTTTCAATGGAGTTTAGGTCTGGGCTCTGACTAGACTATATAAGGACATTCACCTTTTACTCCTTCAACCACTGCGTGGTCATTAGTGATGTTGGCTTTGGGTCATTGTCATGTTAGAAGGTAAACCTCCTTCCCATTGAAGAATTTCTGGCAGAGGGCTGCAGATTTTCCTCAAGAATTTGACAGTATTTTGCCCCATCCATTTTTTAGTTTGCAAGTCATTTTTAAGAGGGGGGGGTGATCTTTTTTCCAACACACTGTAAACAGTGTAAATTTGCTGTCCCCTCAAAATAAATCAACACACAGCCTTTAATGTCTAAACCACTGGCAACAAAAGTGAGTACACCCTGTGGCATTATGAAAGGCGAGGTGATCGATGGATGTTATGTTTCACCTCGCATGCGTTGACTTACAGGAAGCTAAGGTGGAATCCGGTCCGGGTTTTACCATCCACCTTGGCAGGGTTGGTTCCGGACCAGATTTTGCGGTCCACTTGTGTCCACCAACAGGTGGTATAAAGGAAGCAGGTCTGGATCAGAGAATTACTCTTGACCTGGACTCAGGGAGCCAAAGCCTGAGAGAGCTGCTGAACTGAACTTTGCTTTGTGACTGAAACAAAAGGTTTGCATTAACTTTGTTTTGTGGGTGACTGGGAAAAGCCCTTCACCTCTGAGTTAGAAAAATGGGCTGCCCTTTGTGTGATATGTGAAAACCCTTTAAAATACCCAAAACAAACACATGCAGGAATGTGAGTCTTCGCTATGTGGAGATGTGAACAAGACCTGACAACTGAGTGTCTCCGTTTACTCCCTCCTATGTACTTGTGTAAAGATAGCCATACACTATGCAGTCTGATTGTACAATCTCTGTACAATTTTCTTTAGATTTACCAGACCTATGGAATAGAAAGACACACCTGAACAATCCATTCAATTTGTATCAATTCAGGCAGGCCCTTGTACTACATAGCTGAGGGGAGATCTAAAGGAGATTGTACAATCAGATTGTATAGGTAGTGGGTGGAAGGTGGTATTGTTATGAGGGAGTAATGGTTTACAGTGGTGAACACACCCTATCACACCCTATTCTGTGATGCAACAAGGAAGTGAAGGCTTCTGGGAGATGACCTAACAGGAAGTGAATGGTGATACAAGCTACAGGAAGTGATGTAATCTGAAAATCCATTTAAAGAAATTTAAAGAGTGACAGGATTATGAATATCATGTGGATAAGGTAAGTGAGAGAAAAGCACATTGGGAGGTCTGCACCAGTAATGGCACTGGAAAACGCCTCTATTTAATGTGAAAAGTGAAATTCTCCCTGAAAAGGTGAACTTATCCTTTAAAGTTGGGCGATTCTTTTCTATACCCTCTGTAAGCAGGGTCTAGTACCCCTTTTAAGGAACCCCTCCCATGGGTGGATCTAGTGGGTGGGGCTAGTCTGTTCTATATAATCTTCAAGCCTCATGCACACAGGACGTTTTGTAAACTCTCCTAGGAGCCTTTTTTCCTGGCAGAAATGTTTTGGCAGAAAAAATACCCAATGCTTGTGTGTGTAATGCATTTAAGCGCATTTACAGGCATCACGTGCTTGGGCATTAAAGTAGTTGTGAAGTCACATAACCCCATTTCTTGTATCTTCTCTGTTTTACCAGGTTCTAAAGTACTGTGTGTCAGTTTTTAAAAAATTAAAATGCCACTCTGCGGTCACGTGACTTCCCTCTGCTCTCCTTCCCCAATCTAAGCAAGGGCTGAAATTCCCCTCTGACATCAGTCGGCTAGCAGAGGGAGGTCACGTGACCGCAGAACGGCACTGTGAAAGAAGGTATTTGGCATTATAATTGAAAAAAAACTGCCTCACAGTACTTTATAGCCTGGTAAAACAGAGAAGATACAAGTAATGGGGTTATGTATTGTAGTGGAATAGAGGCAGAAGGAGACGGGAGGGGCAGGGAGGACATCGGCTCTCACTACGCAGACTCAAAATGATAGGCAGGGAGGGAGGGGGGAGACACTCAGAACACACAGCAGGATAATAGAGGAACGTAAACTGACCACAGTATCATGGATCAGCAGCCATGATTACCGTGGTCAGTTCACATAGGGAAACACAAGAACAGGCAGGATCAACCAGGTATTTTAGAATATAGAAAGGGGAAAATTACACTGCAACAGCGCTATTCTGTTCATGCTTTAAAGAACCATGATTTTTTTTCTTTTAGGGTTACAACCACTTTAATTCATTTCATTGGCCAGAATAATTATTTATTCTGGCCATTGGAAGAAATTAACGCTTAAGTGGTAAATGTGCCTAGCAGTAACACGTGTTGATATACGTTTAAATGTGTTTAGAATAGTTTAGAAGGAATTTTTCCCTGCCAAAACTTTTCTGCTCCTGGACACATTGGTAGTGGGTTTTTTCCTGCCTCTAAATACCTCTGCCTCTAAACTCCTCTAAAAACCTGTGTGCATGGACACATAGGCTAACATGCAGTGGCGTTTTAAAGGCAGGAAAAAACCGCCAGGCATCTTTAGGAGTAGCTAAAAAAACATCCAGTGTCAATGAGGCCTGGGCCAGAGGGTGATGGGTAATGACTACCCCTAGTATACTAATATGTAAGCTTGTAGCCTTAGGATGTAAACCTTGTGGGGTAGGCAGATAACAGGCCCAGGTGGAGAAACCACAAATGAAGAACCGACGGTAAGGACCATGGAAGAGTTAGATGGCTATTCTATCTTCTGGTGGACTTGCAATTTGTAGAATGATGATGTCGGGACCGACAGAGCAGGGATGGAGGCTGTGTATTTCTCATTGTTTTTCTGCCACAGAAAACATTACAGTCTGAACCTGTGGACATTCATTATTTTGAGAGGTGGACCTCAGGCCAGGAGAAAGAGAATGATTAAATGCATTGCTGGCGGTGAACAGGGGTCCTGCTTACACACAGACAATTAAACTCCCCAAGAAGACCTATTCAATCCAATTTATTCCAGCTTGATACATACACTGAATGCTTTTCTGGTCTTGTATTGTTAAAAAAGGACTTCCTCTCCAAAGCCTCCTTATTATACATGAACAAGAACAAATCTGATAGGGTGGAGTTGGGAGTGGCAACTAGGGGCAATGATAACTAACAGTAAGGCAGGCCATAGATGATGCGATTTTCTTTCCTGCAATCATTGGTTGCAGGAGATATTCAGGCAAGCAGCATACCCATGCCGTTCCTTCAGAGCTGCGTGCCATGGCTGAGTGACATCATCGTGGCTTGCCCAGTCAGGCGGCTGGAGTGCCTGAACCACAAAGGAAGACTGGGTGAAGGTGGAAGCGCCAGCAGCGGCGACAGTGCACATTATGATATTGCCTTGTAGGAGAAAAAGTTTTTGGTTTTTTTTCACAAGACTTTACTACTGCTTTAAACGGCATGGGGCACATAGGCCTGTGCTTGCGCTGCCTATGTTACCAAAGACTTCTACGGGCTGGTAGAGAGATCAGCCCCTATCCCTCTACCTATGATCCTGAACTATGGAGATATGGATGTTGGATGATGAAGCTGGCGGAGGGATGTAAACAATGCCAAGAGCCTTGGAGCAAGATTTAGATAAAAAGTGAGGCAATAGGCTACTTAGGAAGTGAAGGCAAAAATGTAAGGTAACTTTGTGGGAAAGTTTCCTTAACCTTTATAGAAGAACCTTATTAATATTTTTGGGGACCACTAAGTAACCAACAACTGTTGAGACAATGACCAGGAGTATGTAATGTACAATACAGCGATGCATTGTTCACCACCATGAGGTAAGTCCAGCCAAACTCGTCCCTACATAACAGAAGGTCTATCTGCACTTAACTGGCTTGTTTTCTGGAGGTAATAAGCAAACCCAGCCAGTTTAGGACCCCATTATTTCTAGTAGAGCTTGCTATGTAATTAAAGCATATCCTTGGTAGAAGAAAAGTTGTATATGTGGACTGGTTCTTGGTGGTGTCGACTGGCATAAATGCTCATCAGCAGCTGGTTGTTGTGGTTTATGACTACCAGCAAAGAATACCAATTGAGCACAGATAGACCTTATCAGCAGCCTTTCTCAACCAGGGTGGAACCCTATGGTTGCTCGAGAAGTTGCTAGAGGTTCCTTGAGCAATGAGCACATTCTGCCTATTTAGATAAGTTCCCACTGACACCAATGATCTTTTTAGCTATATAGAAGGAAGAGGGGGTTCTAAAAGACCACAAGTGTAAGGAGTATTTTTCCCAGTGACCATCACACTTATGTACCATGAGCTACAGATATAGTGATTATTGATAGGGATTCCTCATTGTTAACAAGGTTGAAAATGGCTGCCTTTGGCCTCATGCACACTGCAGCTAAAACACTCAATTTACAGTGTTTTGACACTTTTTTTTTCTGCCTCTAAATGCCCCCTCTATGTTAACCTATGTGTCTATGCGCACATAGGCATTCACAAGCAATTATAGGCAGGAGCATTCAGGAGCAGAAATATGCACCAACATTGTACTCAGGAGAGGATCATAGGGCAGAAAAAAATGCCTGGCACAACTTAATGCATGTAAATGGGTGTAAATGCACATACTAGGCATGTTTAGCACTTAATCTTGAACTAAAATATTAATAAGGAATCTGATTATGCAGCGCTTAAAAATTATTATACACAGTCCATAAATGATTTGACAAGATGATGTTTCAAGCAAATGGGTCCATATACAGGTGAAAGAGCCCGACACCAGCTTCAAAAGTGATGGTAAGTAGCACTCGGCACCCAGGTGTAATAAGCCAAACCGCTTACCAGATATCAAAATACCCTTAAATCATAGAGTGGTCAGACATAGAGTTGAGCGAACCTCTGGAAGTCCGGGTTCTGCTGGTCCGTCCGAACTTCGGGACAAAGTCCGGGTCCGGACGGAACCCGAACGATCACACGGACAACGAACCCCATTAAAATCAATGGGGACCCGAACTTTTAGGCACAAAAATGGCTGTAACAAAGTCCTGGAAAGCCCTAGAGGGCTGCAAAAGGAAGTAAAATGGGGGTAAGGGTAGGGCAAGTGCCCTACAAAAAAATGGGGACAGGGAAATAACTTTAAATATTTTTTAAAAAATAAAAACATAAAAAAAATCAAAAATGGAGGTGAATGTGGATCATCTTCAAACTGTGTCTGAAAAGTATTAATTAACGGTAGAAGCCATATAACTGTTCTAAAATCATCTTCAAACTAGGGCAAGTGCCCTACAAATAAATGGGGATAGGGAAAATAAATTAAAATCAAGTAAAAAAACGGGAAGGGGGGTGGATGTGGAGTAGGA